>JASDQU010305475.1:69555-85544 GCA_032191745.1 Picea mariana | reverse complement strand
TCAGGAGGCCAAACAACATTACTTCCCCGACTTTGCAAAGAGAGAGGGGAAGAGACAGAGAAGACCAGAAAATTCAGGCCCCTTTTCAAAACAATTTTGTGGCCGAGGGGGAAGAAGGGATAACAGATGAGCTTGATCCTGAAATCCATTGCTGCGGGGACACTCCTCCTTTTCCTCATCTCACTCAATCGGCATACGAGGAGTCTCTCATGGACAGTCAACTAAATGAACTAATCAAGGGAGAAGAGGCTAGTGCCAGCCAAGGCAGGTATGATCTGAGGTCTAAGAAAAAGACAGTAGCACATTATGTTCCTGAGCAGTTCACTAGAACAGAGAAACCTGCTAATGTAGTAGCGGGCAGTCACAGAGGTAAGAAACCCCAACCCCTCTCTCCCATAGTCCAGAGTCATGTTCCTGAAATAAGAGAAATTACGAAGCATACATCTTCTTTTAATTTCGAGCATGAAATTCAAAAGATTTGAATCCCTGTGCCCCTAACCGAATTGATTAAACATGAAGGGTTCAAGAAACCCTTCTCTGAGCTTTTACAGTCTGAGGTCTCATGCCTTTCCATAGACTCCATCAATTTGCAAGATGAAAAGCTTGCAGTTATTCTAGGTCCTATGGTAGAAGATAGGAATGACTCATCCCCTCCCTTCTACACTTCCTTGAACATACATCACAAGGTACTGCACAACTGCTTGATGGATTCAGGGGGCTTCTCACAACCTCATGCTCAAAACTATCATGGAAGATTCAGGGCTAGAAGTCACCCGAGCCTATCATGACCTCTATTCCTTTGACTCCAGAAAATTTCAATGTCTAGGAGTTATCAAAGATCTGGTCGTGACCTTGTTTCAGTTGCCCATGAAAAGTGTGGTCATGGATATTGTAGTGGCTGAGATTCCCCCCAAGTTCGGTATGTTGTTATCAAGATCTTGGATAAAAAGACTGTGGGCAACTTTGCAGATGGACCTCACATATGCTACTATCCCAGTGTTTGGAGGAGAACATAGGAGGCTATACAAGGAAGCCCAACTAGCCTATATAATCAGTGATGAGGCCAACCCTACCAACCATCCCATTTTTTCCCTGGACACTGATTTAAGTTCCAGTGTACTACAACTCACTAATGATCTTGAGCCTCCTCTAAAACTCAGAAATCCACTCACCACTTGCCATAAATTTCCTCCTCCATCACCTCCATCTAGAAAATGTTCTTTGATGGAGCCTTTTCCAGGGAAGGCGCTGGAGCTGGGGTGTTTTTTGTGTCACCTGCTCAGGAAACCATATCTCTGTCATACAAACTAGAATTTGAAGCCACCAACAATGTGGAAGAGTATGAATCTCTTTTCCTAGGATTAAGATCCGCAAGGGAAATGGGAATTCAGAAAGTAGCAGTGTTTAGAGATGCAAAGTTGGTGGTCCAGCAGATTAGAAATGCTTATTAGGCTAAGCATCCTCGACTCAAAATATACATAAATGAGGTATGGGACTTAATTGACAGTTTCTTCTTAGCATTCAACATCTCTTTTGTCCCAAGAGAGAAGAACACAATGGCAGATTCCTTGGCTACATCCGCAAGCAATTTAAAAGTACCCTTGCCGCCCAAATTCAGATATGATGTAGAAGTAAAATACAGGCCCTCCATACCTGAAAATGTCAAACATTGGAAGGTATTCGAGGATGATCTTGAGATTGGAGACTGTCGAAGAATTTTCAGAATTGCATATCGGCCAAGACTCTCTCTCTGAAGAAGAGCTTGATGGGGGTAAGTTTCTGAGTAAAATAGTAGAGCGTAACATTGTGCAGCTCCCCAGTAACCATATTCCAAGGGGACTAGTTCCTTTGGAAAGGCTTTTTGATTGAAATGATGTGTCATTAAAAGGGGAAATCTCGGAGGATGACACTGATATTCTTTAGTGCAACATTGGCACTGAGAGTAAGCCCAAGTTTGTCAAATTGTCAAGAAATCTGACAAAGGAGTAGAGGTCGGAATACGCTAGGATTTTGAGAGAATTTGCTGATGTGTTTGCCTGGACCTATGAAGACCTCAAAACATATAACACTTCTGTCATTGAGCATAAAATCCCATTGAAAAAGGAAGAAAAACCATTTAGGCAGAAGCTAAGACAGATCAATCATATAGTGTTGCTTATCATGGAGAGGGAAGTAAAGAAGTTGCTACATGCCCAGATCATCATACCATTGAGATATTCAGAGTGGGTGGCCAACTTGGTACCAGTAAGGAAAAAGAATGGAGAAATCATACTCTGTGTAGACTTCAGAAACATGAATAGGAGATCACGAAAGGATAACTACCCCTTACCAAAGATGGAACATATATTGCAGAGGGTAACAGGAGCATCCAGGATGTCCATGATCGATGGTTTCTCTGGCTACAATCAAGTCTCTGTTCTGCCTGAGGATAGGGAAAAGATGACATTTACCACTCCATGGGGCACATTCATGTATGCCAAGATGCCTTTTGGATTGATGAATGTAGGGTCAATGTTTCAACGTGCCATGGACATAGCTTTCGTTGGGGAAAAGGATAAATTTGTGGTCGTCTATCTTGATGACATCACAGTATTTTCAAAATCTGATAAAGAACATTGTTGTCATCTCAAGAAGGTTTTCCTGAAATGCAGGAGTTTTGGCATTTCATTAAATCCCAAGAAATCTCTGTTCGCCATGTAGGAGGGAAGGTTACTAGGCCACATAGTATCAATGGAAGGAGTATGATTGATCCTAGCAGAGTTGAGGCAATACAAGCCTTATCAATCCCGAGGTCCAAGAAGGAGGTCCAATCTTTCCTTGGTAAGATTAATTTTCTGAGGAGGTTTGTTCCTAACTTTGCTGAGGAAGTAAAACTTATAACAGCCATGTTAAGGAAGGGAAATGAAGTAAGGTGGACTTCTGAATCGCGAAAGTCCTTTGAGCAAATAAAGAAAGCCCTGACTGAAGCCCCTGTGCTTATCAGTCCAGATTACTCAAAGGATTTCCTTATTTTCTCTTTTTCCTAACCTGACACGGTGGCTGTTGTTTTATTACAGACAAACAGGGTTGGGCTAGAGAAGCCTATTGCCTATTTTAGCTGAGCATTGAAGTATGACGAAGTCAGGTATGACACTATGGATAAGTAGGCCTATGCCCTGGTGAAGGCTCTCAATGCATTTAGAATCTATGTCCTGCAATCAAAAATCATCCCTTATGTCCCCTCAGCTACTATTAAAGACATTCTTATTCAGCCTGACATAGACGGGAGGAGGAGTAAGTGGATAGCCAAGATTATGGAATTTGACCTGGAAATAAAGCCTACCAAATTGATCAAACGTCAAGGTTTAGCCAAGTTGTTGGCTGAAGCCAATTGCCAAGCTTTGGAGGTAAGTTTCATCATTGAATGCTCAGGGATTTAGCAGGGTCGGCTGTCTGAAATAGACCCTCAGAGGGAGCCCCCATTAGCTCGAAGTCCCTCGTATAAGGATGTCATATATTTTCTGCAAGAGTTATGACCTCCAGACGGCCTGCAAAGAAACAAGGAAAAATCTCTAAAGCTCAAAGCAGTCAGATACTGCCTTATCGATCAAGTTCTATATTGGAAAGACTCCCTAGGGTTTCTTTTGAAATGTGTAGATCCGCAAGAGGCTAACAGGATCATGGTTGAATTTCACGACAGCCTATGNCTCAGAGCCTGCATCAAATGTCAAAGATTTGCAAGAAAACAACAGCTCAATTCCTTGCCATTAAATCCTGTGGTTGTTTCAGGACCTTTCCAGCAATGGGGCCTAGATTTCATTGGGGAAATTCACCCCGCTTCCAGTGGGTAGCACAGATGGATCCTGATTGCTATAGATTTCTTTACCAAGTGGATTGAAGCTATCCCCACCAGGAATTCTTCCCACAAGGTAATCATTGGATTCCTGGAGGACCTCATCACAAGATTCGGCTCCCCAAGTAAGATTGTCACTGATAATGCGACCTCTTTTAGGGCTGAGCCATTAGCCAAGTTCTCTGACCAATTTAGGATCAAACTGATTCACTCCACCCCATGTTATCCCCAGGGAAATAGTTTAGCAGAATCCTCCAACAAAATCCTGATAAGGATCATCAAAAGGCTATTGGAAGACAACAAGAAGGCCTGGCATTCAAGATTGAAATTTTCTCTATGGACCGATCGAGTGACCACGAAGAGATCTATAGGCCTCTCTCCTTTCCAATTAGTCTATGGAGCAGAGGTTGTTTTTCCTTCTCATCTAGCCATTCCTGTAGAAAAATTCCTCTAGGATCATCAAGAGGAGCCTGATGACATGATCAGAAGAATTCATCAGCTAGTGGAAGTTCAGCAGGCCAGGGAGAAGGTAATGGGCAGAATTCAGGACCATCAACAAAGGATCAAGCAGGTTTTCGATAAGAAGGCCAAGAAGGAAGAGTTTCGGATAGGAGACCTGGTACTGAAATGGGATGCTCCTAAACAAGATAAAGGCAAGCACGAAAAATTTAAAGACCTGTGGATCGGGCCTTTCAAAGTCTTTGAAGTATTCTCGAATAATACCTATAGGTTATGGGATTTGAAATATCCAGAAGCTTTCAATGGCCCTATAAATGGGCATTTCCTAAAAAGATTTTTCTCTTGAGCCGCACATCGCTCTTTCGCGGTTGTAAATATTGTTTTTCTTTCTGTCTTTAAGTTTTAAATAAATGACCCCATAGCCCAACAACAAGGCACTGGAGATGCAAAATGAGTCCTTAGAGCATCATAGGGATGACTCTATCCCCCATGGAGCCTATTGTTAGTAACATTTCTTGTCCTGGGCACAAGAGCATTTAGGTCTGCAAGTTACACGACAAGCGCCCGAGCGTAGCACGAAAAAATCTCGTTTTAGGTTTCCAAGCAAGTAAGCGGGCGAGATTATATTGTCAACGGTCTAGATTCACCCATAGGAGCAGATCGATGGTCAGCGAGAAATCGCGTTAGCAGAGTTGCGCCGAGATTAGCATAATGGATAGCACCTATATTGCATGCAGGAAAGGATATTAGTCATCCATCCAAACGACGCGTGGCGCGAGATCTAATCGCGACAGCATTTCAACATTCGGGAGTTCGAAGGGTGAAGGTTCCATGTCATTCTTCATCTCGAAACCCCGAACCTCGAAAGCACCAAAAGCGCACAAAGTCGGGCCCGCAGTATCACGGAGTAGTCTTATCCGTCCATCCAAAAGGAACACGTGGTGCGTGATTAGGTCCCTCACCTTTTTGCCCATCACAACTCTGACGCACAAGGAGCAACTCCTTCATATCCCTGAAACGCGAAGTGCTAGAAGCGTCCAGGACCCAAGCCCACAATATCACTGAGTGAGTTCAGGACCGTCAGATCTGAGAGGGACGCTTGGTTCCAAATTAATCCATCTCGACATTTCGCTCATCGTGATTGTGATGAGCAAGGATCAACCCCTTCCTATTCATGAACGTCGAAAGTGTTTTTGACAATAAACATAGGGTCACAGCCTCTGGTCACTTGGAAAATAAAAAGAGTTGTGCAAGAGGAGCCAAAGGCGTCGGGTTCAGTCATAGAGGGGATCATTGCGATCTCTAGGTGCCATCGGATCCGATCTCAATCCTGTTTCTTGCTTGGAGTAAATGAAGGTGAGAGGGGGTGGTTGAAACCTCTCCTCACTCATTAAGTGTAAGGTATGGAGGATCTGGCAAGCTGTCTACCCGAGAGGGTTCTGTGTACCGATTGTTCCAAAGAAGCCATGTCGAAGTCCTCGACTAGCCAGAGAAGTCTGCACACGCTAACTCGACACTTAATGGCTCAGCTACTCCCCTTGTAGGAGCCATACGTAGTTAAGGTGGTGCCTAAAGAAGAATATCAATATGAATTTGACTGAAGGGACACCATGCCTTGGATGACTGAGCACGCCTCTGTTAGGCAAATTTTCCTCAGTATATAGACTCAGCTTTTGTATTTTGTAATCATCAATGGTTGAGCAAGGCTCCCGGTTGTAAATATTTAATGAAGCACTGTTATTCCTGGTTATGTGTGGACTTTTGAGACTTCTTGCCTTATGAATGTCATTTTCTTTCACATCTTTGTTTACACTATATTAGAGCAGATCAGAATTGGAGGATCCAGTCGAGTTGTAACTGTTATAGGATGATGTAGGTTGGATCAATGTAATAGTTGCATTGTTTCTAATCGGTCTCTGTGATTTTATTAGCGCTGAACAACTTGGAATTGGAGGATCTAGTTAAGTCCCTCTTTCAGTTTCTCGAAGCCCTGAACCAAGAGGATCTTGCATTCAGAGTTTTTCTTCTATAAACTACTGAAAGGTCCATTTCTTGAGGTAGTTTGTTCACCCCTCTCACCAAGTCTTCAACCTGCTCATCTTTAAATCAACCCACTGACTGAAGTTAGATCAAGACCTCCTTTGTTCCTTACATACTAGACCCAGTCCCTGAGTTAGAGTGATATCTTCCTGAGTCTCTACCCATTTGATCAACCATTACAAACTGTCGTGACATAAAATTGATGGGCATTGGGCTCTGCTCCTACAAGCAATCCAGGAGTGACTTCTGACTCTAACACTTTTGGCGCCATTTCCAGGGATGAAGTTGAAAATTTTCCTCGGGATTGAAGGACATTGAGCCTCTGATTCGAAGGTGCATCGGGTATCAGATCCTTTGAAGATTTCTACTGTGCACCTGGCGACTCCATTGCGACGACTCCATTGTGGCAAACCTGCCATGTTAATTATGGCTTTCAGAGGTAGACACATGTAGTCCCATCCTCAACTGCCTCTATCTACACCTAAAATTGATCCGGAGGTGGTTCTCAGAAAAGGAAAGGCCTCTGAAGAAGAATCTTCCACCGTTGAACCAGGTAATCCGCCATCTCCTTCTTTAGGAACTCCATTTTCTCCTTCTCAGTTTCTTAACAGACCTCTTTAGAGGTTTCCCGTTTCCTAAATTTTGGGAGCATTCTTGCTGAGTTTTCCCCTCCTGGTCTGAGATTGGAGGGAGAAACCCTTGTCACTCCCCTCTCCTCTGAAGCTGTACTTTGGCGTAGACCCAAGACTACAGAAGATTTCCCCACTCCTATCTTTACCACTCCTCGTCTTGTTACTGTTACCACTCCTGCACAAAGAGGAGCATCTGCTAATTTGAACCCATTAGCCTTCTCTTTAAATCCCCTTTTGTTTCCCATTCCACTTCGAGACTCATTCCCAGTAGCCCCTTCGTGAACTCCTTCTCCTCCAAGTTCTCCTCCACATAATAGTCCTATGGCTAGTGCTAATCCCCCTCTAAATAGAATGGATGCCATAGTTGCTGCCAGATATGCTCCCTTAATCCTACCCCATCCTATGAATCCTCTCCCTGCTGGAGATTACTTGAAGTATATGCCCAAGTTCACTAGGGAAGGGGACATAACTGCGGAAGAGAACCTGGCTACTTTATACAGTTATGCAGACAACCTGAACATTGAAAATGAAGATGTTTGGATGAGAGTCTTTGTCCAGAGCCTAGATGGTGAGGTGAGGAAGTGGTTTAGAGGATTGGCCCCCGAGTCTATTGCTGGGATCGAAGCCCTGGATTGTGCTTTCCTGAGGCAGTGGGGAGATGGGAAGGATTTCATGTATTATATGACAAAGTTCGGGTCTCTGAAGAAGATGGAAGGAGAGTCTGTCTATGACTTCTACAAAAGATTCAATAAGATGTATAATAAAATTCCTGCCAAAATAAAACCCTCAGAAGCCTCGGCCAAGATTTCTTATGCTAGTGCGTTTGGCCCCAATTTCTATCTTTTATTGAGATAAAGAAGAGCCACCTCCTTATCTAAAATGCAATATGCAGCCATAGAAGTGGAATCCAATGTATTAACAGCTGATAGACTGAGGAACAAGGCTGACACAGATAGAAGAAAGGGAAGATCAGAAACCTCAACTTATGGCCCATCGTCGCCCCACCCTCAAGTGGATGAACTGACCAAGATGGTGAAGTCTCTGTCTGCATAGATGGAGAGAATGAAGGTGGAGGGGAGGCAATCATACAAGGGCCCTCAAAACACTGAAAAAAAAGGAGGTTTCAGGAGGCCAAACAACATTACTTCCCCGACTGTGCAAAGAGAGAGGGGAAGAGACAGAGAAGACCAGAAAATTCAGGCCCCTTTTCAAAACAATTTTGTGGCCGAGGGGGAAGAAGGGGAAACATATGAGCTTGATCCTGAAATCCATTGCTGCAGGGACACTCCTCCTTTTCCTCATCTCACTCAATCAGCATACGAGGAGTCTCTTATGGACAATAAGCTAAATGAACTAAGCAAGGGAGACAAGGCTAGTGGCAGCCAAGGTAGGTATGATCTGAGGTCTAAGAAAAAGACAGTAGCACCTGATGTTCCTGAGCAGTTCACTAGAACAGAGAAACCTGCTAATGAAGTAGCAGGCAGTCATAGAGGTAAGAATCCCCAACCCCTCTCTCCTATAGTCCAGAGTCATGTTCCTGAAATAAGAGAAATTTCGAAGCTTACATCTTCTTTTAATTTCGAGCATGAAATTCAAAAGATCAGAATCCCTTTGCCCCTAACCGAATTGATTAAACATGAAGGGTTCAAGAAACCCTTCTCTGAGCTTTTACAGTCTGAGGTCTCATGCCTTCCCACAGACTCCATCAATTTGCAAGATGAAAACCCTATAATTATTCTAGGTCCTATGGTAGAAGACAGGAATGACTCATCCCCTTCCTTCTACACTTCCTTGAACGTACATGACAAGGTATTGCACAACTACTTGATGGATTCAGGGATCCTCTCACAACCTCATGCCCAAGACTTTCATGGAAGAGTTAGGGCTAGAAGTCACCCGAGCCTATCATGACCTCTATTCTTTTGACTTCAGAAAAGTTCAATGTCTAGGAGTTATCAAAGACTTGGTCGTGACCTTGTTTCAGTTGCCCATGAAAAGTGTGGTCATGGATATTGCAATGGCTGACGTCCCCCCCCAAGTTCGGTATGTTGTTATCAAGATCTTCGATAAAAACATTGAGGGGAACTTGGTAGATGGACCTCACATATGCTACTATCCCAGTGTTTGGAGGAGAACATAGGAGGCTATACAGGGAAGCCCAACTGGCCTATATAATTAGTGATGAGGCCAACCCTACCAACCATCCCATTTTTTCCCTTGACACTGATTTAGGTTCTAGTGTACTACAACTCACTAATTCTCTCGAGCCTCCTCTAAAACTCAGAAAGCCACCCACCACTTCCCATAAATTTCCTCCCTCCATCACCCCCGTCTGGAAAATGTTCTTTGATGGAGCCTTTTCCAGGGAAGGCGCTGGAGTTGGGGTGTTTTTTGTGTCACCTGCTCAGGAAACCATATCACTTTCATACAAACTTGAATTTGAAGCTACCAACAATGTGGCAGAGTATGAAGCTCTTGTCCTAGGATTAAGAGCCGTAAGGGAAATGGGAATTTAGAAAGTAGTAGTGTTCAAAGATGTAAAGTTGGTGGTCCAGCAGATTAGAAACACTTATCAGGCTAAGCGTCGTCGACTCAGAAGCTACAGAAATGAGGTATGGGACTTAATTCACAGTTTCTTGTTAGCATTCAACATCTCTTTTGTCCCAAGAGAGAAGAACATAGTGGCAGATTCCTTGGCTACATCAGAAAGCAATTTCAAAGTACCCTTGCCGCCCATATTTAGATATGATGTAGAAGTAAAATACATCCCCTCCATACCTGACAATGTCAAACATTGGAAGGTATTCGAGGATGATCTTGAGATCAAGAAATTCTTGGAGACTATTGAAGAATTTTCAAAAATGCATATCGACCAAGACTCTCTCTCTGAAGAAGAGCTTGATGGGGGTAAGTTTTTGAGTAAAATAGTAGAGCGTAACATTGTGCAGCTCCCCAACAACCATATTCCAAGGGGACTAGTTCCTTTGGAAAGGCTTTTTGATAGAAATGATGTTTCATTAAAAGGGGAAATCTCAGAGGATGACGCTGGTATTCTTTAGTGCAACATTGGCACTGAGAGTAAGCCCAAGTTTGTCAAATTGTCAAGAAATCTGACAAAGGAGAAGAGGTCGGAATACGCTGGACTTTTGAGGGAATTTTCTAATGTGTTTGCCTGGACCTATGAAGACCTCAAAACATATAACACTTCTGTCAATGAGCATAAAATCCCATTGAAAAAGGAACCAAAACCATTTAGGCAGAAGCTAAGATAGATCAATCATATGCTGTTGCCTATCATGGATAGGGTAGTGAAGAAGTTGCTACAGGCCCAGATCATCATACCACTGAGATATTCAGAGTGGGTGGCCAACTTGGTACTAGTAAGGAAAAAGAATGGAGAAATCAGACTCTGTGTAGACTTCAAAAACCTGAATAGGAGCTCACGAAAGGATAACTACCCCTTACCAAATATGGAACATATACTGCAGAGGGTAACAGGAGCATCCAGGATGTCCATGATCGATGGTTTCTCTGGCTACAATCAAGTCTCTGTTCTGCCTAAGGACAGGGAAAAGACGACATTTACCACTCCATGGGGCACATTCATGTATTCCAAGATGCCTTTTGGATTGATGAATGCAGGGGAAATGTTTCAACGCGCCATGGACATAGCTTTCATTGGGGAAAAGGATAAATTTTTGGTCATCTATCTTGATGACATCATAGTATTTTCAAAATATGATAAAGAACATTGTTGTCATCTCAGGAAGGTTTTCCTGAAATGCAGGAGTTTTGGCATTTCATTAAATCCCAAGAAATCTATGTTTGCCATGCAGGAGGGAAGGTTACTAGGCCACATAGTATCAGTGGAAGGAGTCAGGATTGATCCTAGCATTGTTGAGGCAATACAAGCCTTATTAATCTCGAGGTCCAATAAGGAGGTGCAATCTTTCCTTGGTAAGATTAATTTTTTGAGGAGGTTTGTTCCTAACTTTGCTGAGGAAGTAAAACTTATAACAGCCATGTTAAGGAAGGGAAATGAAGTAAGGTGGAATTTTGAATCGCAAAAGTCCTTTGAGAAAATAAAGAAAGCCCTGATTGAAGCCCCTGTGCTTATCAGTCCTGATTACTCAAAGGATTTCCTTATTTTCTCTTTTGCCTCACCTGACACGGTGGTCGTTGTTTTATTACAGACAAACAAGGTTGGGCTAGAGTAGCCTATTGCCTATTTTAGCCGAGCAAAGAGGGATGTTGAAGTCAGGTATGACACTATGGAGAACCAGGCCTATGCCCTGGTGAAGGCTCTCAAGGCATTTAGAATCTATGTCCCGCAATCAAAAATCATCGCTTATGTGCCCTCAGTTGCTTTTAAAGACATTCTTATTTAGCCTGACATAGACGAGAGGAGTAAGTGGATAGCCAAGATTCTGGAATTTGACCTGGAAATAAAGCCTACCAAATTGATCAAAGGTCAAGGTTTAGCCAAGCTGTTGGCTGAAGCCAATTGACAAGATTTGGGGGTAAGTATCATCAATGAATGCTCAGGAATTCAGCAGGGTCGGCTATATGAAATAGACCCTCAGAGGGAGCCCCCATTAGCTCGATGTCCCTCGTATAAGGATGTCATATATTTTCTGCAAGAGTTGCGGCCTCCATATGGCCTGCAAAGAAACAAGGCAAAAGATCTAAAGCTCAAAGCAGTCAGATACTGTCTTATCGATCAAGTTCTATATTGGAAAGACCCCCTGGGATTGATTTTGAAATGTGTAGATCCACAAGAGGCTGACAGGATCATGGTTGAATTTCACAATAGCCTATGTGGAGAGCATCATTTCTGGAAAACCACAGCCTACAAAATCCTCAGGGATGGATACTACTGGCCCACCATGTTCACTAACATCTGCAGAAGGCTCAAAGCCTGCATCAAATGTTAAAGATTTGCAGGAAAACAACAGATCAAGTCCTTGCCGTTAAATCCTGTGGTTGTTTGAGGACCTTTCCAGCAATGGGGCCTAGATTTCATTGGAGAAATTCACCCTGCTTCCAGTGGGAAGCACAGATGGATCCTGACTGCTATATATTTCTTTACCAAGTGGATTGAAGCTATCCCCACTAGGAATGCTTTCCACAAGGTAATCATTGGATTCCTGGAGGACCTCATCACAAGATTCGGCTGCCCAAGTAAGATTGTCACTGATAACGTGGCCTCTTTCAGGGCTGAGCCATTAACCAAGGTCTGTGAGCAATTCGGGATCAAACTGATTCACTCCACCCCATATTATCCCTAGGGCAACGGTTTAGCAAAATCCTCCAACAAAATCCTGATAAGGATCATCAAAAGGCTGTTGGAAGACAACAAGAAGGCTTGGCATTCAAGATTGAAATTTGCTCTATGGGCTGATCGAGTGACCATGAAGAGATCTATAGGCATCTCTCCTTTCCAATTAGTCTATGGAGCAGAGGTTGTTTTTCATTCTCATCTAGCCATTCCTGTAGCAAAATTCCTCCAAGATCATCAAAAGGAGCCTGATGACATGATCAAAAGAATTCATTAGCTAGTGGAAGTCCAACAGGCCAAGGAGCAGGTAATGGGTAGAATTCAGGACCATCAGCAAAGGATCAAGCAGGTTTTCGATAAGAAGGCCAAGAAGGAAGAGTTTTGGATAGGAGATCCGATACTAAAATGGGATGCTCCTAAACAAGATAAAGGCAAGAACAGAAAATTTGAATCCCTATGGATCGGGCCTTTTGAAGTCTCCAAAGTATTCTCGAATAGTACCTACAAGTTACGGGGTTTGAAAGATCGAGAATCTTTCAATGGCCCTGTGAATGGGTATTTCCTAAAAGGATTTTTCTCTTGAGCCGTGCATGGCTCTTTCGCAGTTGTAAATATTGTTTTTCTTTCTGTCTTTAAGTTTTAAATAAATGACCCCATAGCCCAACAACAAGGCACTGGAGCTGCAAAATGAGTCCTTAGAGCATCACAGGGACGACTCTATCGCCCATGGAGCCTAATGTTAGTAACATTTCTTGTTCTGGGCACAAGATTATTCAGGTCTGCAAGTTGCACGAGAAGCGCCCTAGTGTAGCACGGAAAAATCTCATTTTAGGCTTCCAAGCAAGTAAGCGGGCGATATTATAATGTCAATGGTCTGGATTCACCCATAGGAGCAGATCGACGATCGACGAGAAATCACGGTTAGCAGAGTTGCGTCGAGATTAGCACGATGGATAGTGCCTATATTGCATGCAGGAAAGGATAGTAGTCGTCCATCCAAAGGACGTGTGGTGCGAGATCTAATCATGACGACATTTTGGCATTCGAGAGTTCGAAGGGTGAAGGTTCCATGTCGTTCTACATATTGAAACCCCGAACCCCGAAAGCACCCAAAGTCGGGCCCACAGTATCATGGAGCAGTCTCATCCGTCCATCCAAAAGGAAAACATGGTGTGCAATTAGGTCCCTCACATTTTCACCCATCGCAACTCTGACACACAAGGAGCAACTCCTTCATATCCCCAAAATGCGAAGTTCCAGAAGCGTCCAGGACCCAGGCCCACAATATCACCGAGTGAGTTCAGGACCGTCAGATCTGAGAGGGATGCTTGGTGCCAAATTAATCCATCTCGGCGTTTCACTCATCGTGACTGTGATGAGAAAGGATCAGCCCCTTCCTATTCATGAATGTCGAAAGAATCTTTGAGAACAAATGCAGGGTCACAGCCTGTGGTCACTTGGAAAATAAAAAGAGTTGTGCAAGAGGAGCCAAAGGCGTCGGGTTTAGTCATAGAGGGGATCATCACGATCTCCAGGTGCCATCAGATTCGATCTCAATCCTGTTTCTCACTTGGACTAAATGAAGGTGAGAGGGGGTGGTTGAAACCTCTCCTCACTCATTAAGTGTAAGGTATGGAGGATCTGGAAAGCTGTCTAACCGAGAGGGTCCTGTGTACCGATTTTTCCAAAGAAGCCATGCCAAAGTCCTCGACTAGCCAGAGAAGTCTTCACACACTAACTCGGCACTTAATGTCTCAGCTACTCCCCTTGCAGGAGCCATACGTAGTTAAGGTGGCACCTGAAGAAGAATATCGGTACGAGTTTGACTGAAGAGACACCACGCCTTGGATGACTGAGCACGCCTCTGTTAGGCGAATTTTCCTCAGTATATAGACTCAGCTTTTGTATTTTGTAATCATCAATGGTTGAGCAAGGCTCCCAGTTGTAAATCTTTAATGAAGCACTATTATTCCTGGTTATGTGTGGAATTTTAAGACTTCTTGCCTTATGAATGTCAGTTTCTTTCATATCTTTGTTTACACTGTATTAGAGCAGCTCGGAATTGGATGAACGAGTCGAGTTGTAACTATTATAGGATGATGTAGGTTTGATAATTGTAACAATTGCATTGTTTCTAATAGGTCTCTGTGATTTTCTTAGCGCTGAATGACTTGGAATTGGAGGATCCATTCAAGTCCCCCTTTCAGTTTCTCGAAGCCCTGAACCAAGAGGATCTTGCATTCAGAGTTTTTCTTCTATAAACTACTGAAAGGTCTGTTGCCTGAGGTAGTTTGTTCACCCCTCTCACCAAGTCTTCAACCTACTCATCTTTAAATCAACCCACTGACTGAAGTTAGATCAAGACCTCCTTTGTTCCTTACATACCATACCCAGTACCTGAGTTAGAGTGATATCTTCTCAAGTCTCTACCCATTTGATCACCCATTACAAACTATCATGACATAAAATTGATGGGCATTGGGCTTTTCTCCTGCAAGCAATCCAGGAGTGACTTCTGATGCTAACACATCAGAGAAAACTAAGACAAAATGGCAGAGAAATGGATGGAAGACATGATTCATGAGGCTTTGGAAGGTGGAGGGGGCATTACACAAGACAAAGGGCATGACCCAAAACTCATAGTGGACCTCATGAGTTCTAAAGGTAGTCTTGGAATATCTGCCTCTGTCATATGTATCTGGTGGTAGCCTAAACGAAGATCCATTTTAGTGAAGAATTGGGCACCACTCAATTCATCCAGGAGGTCATCAATGATAGGAATGGGGAATTTGTCTTTAATGGTAAGTTTGTTGAGGGCACGGAAGTCAAGATATATTCGCCAAGAACCTTCTTTCTTCCGGACCATGACCATCGGAGACGAGTAGGGGCTCGTACAAGGGCGGATAACGCCTGCATTAATGAGTTCCTGGACCATTTTCTCAATTTCATTTTTTTGGGAAAAGGGGTGACGATGCGAATGGATATTGGGAGGAAGGCTTCTGAGTACAAGGGGAATGGAATGATTATGAACACCATGGGAAGGAGGGAGGACTTGGGGAGTGGAAAAGACCAATTGATTCTTAGAAAGGATGGCTTGGAGGTCTTGCGGTACCAAGGGTGTCTCTGTTGCTTGTATGGCATGGAGTTGGGCGATAACACCAGAATGACCCTTTTTGAGAAGCTTTTCCATGCGATGGGAACTAATGATCGCAGGTGAACCGATGATGATGCCTTGGAATTTATATCGGGGGCCCTCCTGGTCGAATTGCATGGTTAAGTCTTCAAAATCCATGAGAATGGGACCCAAAGTTCTTAGCCAGTCTGCACCCAGCACAATGTCACACCCTCCCATGTCGATAGCAAACATATGGGACTTTAGGTGGTAGTCGCCAATTTGGAGATGCACATTTTCACAATGCCCTCCACATTTCATGGAACCACCATTGGCAATCATGATTTGGAAATTATTTACGGCATGGATGTAGCAATGAGTTTCTTAGGCAATGTGGCGATGAATAAAATTATGGNGGTGGTAGTCACCAACTTGGAGACGTACATTTTCACAACACCTTCCACATTTCATGGAACCACCATTGGCAATCATGATTTGGAAATTATTGACGGCATGGATGTAGCAATGAGTTTCTTAGGCAATGTGGCGATGAATAAAATTATGGGTGCTGCCACTATCAACTAGAATGATGACCTTCTGATGCTTGATGTAACTGATTAGCTTGAGGGTTTGGGG
>JASDQU010305475.1:54873-69455 GCA_032191745.1 Picea mariana | reverse complement strand
CAATGTTCTTTTCATGTAATGTTATAGAAGAAGAAATCAACAGTAATGATCTCTCATTGTTGGACAATGGTTGCAACAATAATCTGACATATAACACATATTTTTTTTTCTAGTTTAGCTCTATCACATCTCAAATTAAACTGGGAGATGATTATCAAAAGAATGTTGCAGGAAAGGGTATTATGTACCTGGTTTTAGACATAATCTAATGAGTGTAGGCGAAATGAATGAACATGGTTATAAGGTCATTTTTTAAGGTCCCAAGTCTACAATCTTGGACAAACCACCCAGTAAGAAAATTATAGCTACAATACAAATGACCAAAAACATAATGTTCCCTTTGATATTGAGAAATGTAAGTTTGTGAGAGGCATATGCCTAAAATGTATCTAGCTCATATAAGACTTGGTTGTGGCATCTTAGATATGATCATTTACCATTTAGCGGTCTTAGTCTCTTATAGATGAAGTCTATGGTCAAAGTTTTTCCCATTATAAATAAATAGAAAAACTCTTGTGAGAGTTGTATTTTGGCCAAACACTAAAGGGATAGTTTTCCCAATGCTTCCTAGAGAGAAAGAGACCACCTTGAACTGGTGCATACAAACCTTTGTGGTCCAATTCAAACTTAGTCAATAGGAGGAAGCCTTTATTTTCTAACATTCATTGATGATTTTAGCATAAAAGAATGGGTGTATTTTCTCAAGCACAAATAAGATACATTTAAAAAATTTAGAGAATTTAAATCTTTGATAGAGAAATAGAGTGGGAAGTATATCAAAGTACTCAGATCATATCGAGGAGGTGAGTATGACTCCAAGGAATTTGCAACATATTGCAGAAGGCATTGAATCAAGATACAATTTAGCACAAGATACACTCCATAACATAATGGAGTAGCTGAAAGGAAGAATGAGACAATAATGAATATGGCCAAAAGTATGATAAAGGAAAAGAACTTGTCAAATGAATACTGGGGTGAAGTAGTGGCATGCTCAATTTATATTTTAAATTTTTCACCAACCAACAATTTGAAAGATCGAGTTCCTCAAGAAGTCTAGAGTGGTATGAAATCTAATGTTTCTAATTTTAAATTTTTTGGTTGGGTAGCTTATTGTCATGTTCTTGAAGAGCTGAGAAGAAATCTTGATGTTAGAAGTGAAAATTTAATATTTGTGGGATATAGGAACATTCTAAAGAATATAGGTTGTATAATCCTATTACCAAGAAGTTGATAGTAAGCAGAGATGTAAAATTCCAAGAAGATAATCTTGGGATAACCAAACAAGTGAAATAGTTGTAGTTCATATTCCTTCTATGCTAGAAGTTAAGAAGGTGGAAGCTATAGGACCAAAAACTTCTCCACCAAGACTTCCAAGATCGTAAGTACAAGTCCAAAGATAACAAAAAGAGCATAGTTCTTCTTTTTCTTCTTCTTCTAGCAATGATTTAGATCAAACTATAGAATACTTAAGGAACCAAAGAACAAGAATCTTGAGAGAAATATATGAGGAGATTGATGACATGGTTCAACAAGCACACTTTTCTTTGTTATCCTATCAACCAGAATACTTTGAAGAAGCAGTAAAGGAATAAAAATGGGTTGATGCAATGAACAAAGAAATTGAAGCAATTGAAATAAACAACACATGGGATCTTTTGTATCTCCCCACATGTAAAGTTAGCATTGGAGTTAAATGTGTGTATAAAACAAAATTCAATGAGAAAGGAAAAGTATAGAAGCACAAGGAAAGACTTGTACAAAAAGGGTTTCCTCAACAACCCGGTATTGACTATGGAGAAACATTAGATCCAATAGCACATTTGGATATTGTGAGAGCAATTTTGGAAGTTGAAGCCCAAAAATAATGGTCAGTCTATCAAATGGACATTAAATCAGCCTTTCTAACTTGTTTTTGAAAGGAATAAGTTTACGTAGATCAACCACCAGGATTTTAGATCAGCGGTAAATAGTAAAAAGTGTACAGATTGAAGAAAACATTGTATGGTTTGAAGCAAGTTCCAAGAGTTTGGTACAATTGCATTGATACTTATTTTCTCAACAATGGGTTCAACCAGAGAGGTGATATTTTGATAGTTTTCCTCTATGTTGATGACATGATTTATATAGGAAATTTGTTGTTTAATGAATTCAAAGTAGCCATGAAAAGTGAATTTGAAATGATTGATCTTGGTTTATTAAATATTTTCTAGGAATTGAAGTTGAGCAATCTAAAAAGAGAATTTTTATTTGTCAACAAAAAGATGCCACGGATATTTTTAAAAGGTTCAAAATGAACAAATGCAAGCCAACATGTACAATATTAAGTAAACAAGATGAAGGAACATAAATTGATTATACTCTATATAAAAGGCTTGTAGGAATCCTCATGTACCTTATATATACTTGACCATATATTATGTATGCAATAAGCTTAATTTCCAGATTCATGGAAAATCCCAAAATCTCTCATTGGAAAGGTGGAAAAAGAATTTTGAAGTATATTGTAGGTACAATAGATTATGGAATTCGATATTCTAATTCAGGAGATGATTCACTTGTTTGATATACAAATGATGTGCATGATTGATTTTGTGGGCTTCTAAGAAACATCCCATCATCACAATTTCTTCAGTAGAAGCAAATTATGTGGTAGGAACTTCAACAACATGTCATGCAGTTTGGTTGAGAAGGATCCTTAGTGATCTTTCACATGAATAAAAGGAGCCAACTACTATATTTTGTGACAACAGTTCAACAATTGAATTATATAAGAATAATGTGTTTCAACGTAAGACTAAACACATATACACTCATTATCACGTCATCAATGAGATTATCAATGATGGTAGCATTATGCTATAGTTTTTTGGTTCGAAAGAAAAATTAGAAGATATCTTCACCAAGCCATTGGGAAGAAATTAGTTTTTAATTTCAGGGACAACACTTAGGCATTGTTTGTGTTGATTTTTGTAATGGCTGAAATTAAGGGGGAGTCTTAAATGGAGTAATTCCTCCATTACTTGTTTGACCGAAACTAATAGAGGATAGGCATCTTAAATGCACAAACAAGATAGGTAAGTTTGCATTTATTAGGTAGGTGAAGGGTGGAGTGTTCTAGAGAATTATCTCACATCATGTATTTTCTAATTTAAGTTTCATGTGAATGTAGAGAGGAGATCAATAGCTTTGTATTTTCTTGGTGTGTGTATGCTTTGTTTTTTGAATGGTTTCATTTGCTTGAACTTGAACAACTATAAGTGGATAAATTAAACATACTTATAAGATATTGCTTGATATAATCCTTCACCTTTGGGAAATAGATGTGATATCTACAAATATTTATAACCATCCCATTGGTATTAGATAAAACCTCAAGTATATCCTTGATAATCTGAGCTTCATTTTCCACACAGAAACAAAAAACGAGTAGTAACATCATACAAAAACAAGATATGCGTAAGGATTTCACTTCGGCCCGGCCTTATCCCCTTCAGTTGATTTTCTATTTTTTTTTGTCATTATTGCCCTACTAAGTTCGTCCATGATTAAAAGAAATAAATAAGGTGATAGTGGGAACCCTTGACACACTCCACATCCATCTTTGAAAAAAGACTATCTTGATCCATTAATAATAATAACAAATGAAACAATTCATATGGAACACATAATCCATTTAACCATTAATAATTCAAAACCCACATGCAATAATAGTAGCCTTGGATACATCTAAAAGACTCGATCATAGACCTTTGAAAGATCAATTTTTAGAATCAAGACACAAAGCTTTTAAACTTTGATGGTATGCATGCCTTCCTACGTAGATCCAATGGCTTCATGTATAAGGTGAAATTGCAAAAATACAAACTATTGATGGGTGATGAAAAATGATAAAATAGGCTTGATATTAACTATTATTATCTTGGCTAAAATTTATATGGATTGTTTCTTAAGGAAATTGACATAAAATCATCAAAGGGGGTAGGACTCTCCAATTGGGGTATTAATAAAATCTAAGTGGCATTAATACTGTGGTATTTTAACATCTTGTATTAATTCTTCCACCACATGAAGCAAGTCATCACCAAGAAGATACATTATTTTGTTTTCAAGAATTATGCAGTCTGACCATCAGGGCCTCGATGATTATCATGCTTGAAGGAAGTAATGATTACTAAAAATTCATATTTTGTGACTTCATTGTAGAGAGAATGATTGTCCTCCTCCTTAATGAATCGAGTGAACTACTTTAAAATTTTGATAATTTGTCCCATTTTCACGTGCTATGGATCATTAAACAATGAATCAAAGTGACTAACTTCCTTAGTGGCCAATTTCAAAAACCCTCACACCTTATTTCCACCTGGGTCTTGAATTTCCCAAAGAGTATTGTATATCTTCCTTAAATTGGAATATTTCTGGAAAAAAATTGTGTTTTGATCCCCAACCGAAATCCAAAAAATCCTACCCTTAAGATGCCATGTTTTCTCTTATACCAATCATAGCTTTGAATGTTGAGACTATAATTCTTGACATATCTCCAAGTTTGAATTAGATCATTGGCCCCCATTAATCATACTACATAGTTTCTACAATTATGTTTCAACATTCCCAAGATATTGATCTTCTTGAAGTCGACATTCTTGTGCCCAAACATAATCCTTTTTCTTAATTTTCCAAAACATTGAGAGACAAATTGAACACTATATTGAATCCCAATATCGGCTTGAAAATGACTCCAATTGTCACTGAAAAACTGATTAAAACATGCATCTTTGCACCATTATCAATTATACTTAAATAAAGCTCTTGGTTTCCCATCCCTTTCTCAAATTTCTGAAAATTTGGGAAGTGATCTAAACATAAAACCTTCCCCGCCTATGAACGATAAATACCAAATTACTGAAGCAATACATTATGAAAAAGAAACCTATTCAAGTGATTCACAACTCCACCCTCACCACGACACAAAATAAATAGGGTGATAGTGGGCACCCTTGATGAAATCCACATACTGATTAGAAAAAATATAAGCTTTATCCACTAAGAAGAAAAAACAAATGCAATTTTGGATATGAAACACATAATCCATTTAACAATTGATAATTTAAAACCCACATGGAATAATAGTAACCTTAGATACAAGCAATAGAGCCAATCATAGAATTTTGAAAGCTCAATTTTTAGAATCAAGATACGTCACTTTTGAACTTTGATGATATGCTTACCTTCCTATTTAGATCCAATGTATTCATGTATAATGTGTGATTTTATAAATCCAAACTTTTAGGAGTGATGATAGATTATAAAATAAGATTGAGTCAAACCGCTATGATCTTGGCCAAAATTGTATACAGACAATTGCATAAAGAAATCAACCTAAAATCATCAAACCAGGTGGGACTATCCAATTTTACTATTAATGGAATAAAAGTGGCATTAACACACTATGGCATTCTACTAGATTTTATTAGTTATTCTACAACATGAAGTAAGTCATCACCAATAATATAAAAAATATATTTGAAGAATTATGCATTATTTTATTAGTTATTCTACAACACGAAGTAAGTCATCACCAATAATATAAAAAATATATTTGAAGAATTATGCAGTATTTTATTAGTTATTCTACAACACGAAGTCATCACCAAGAATATAAAAAATATATTTGAAGAATTATGCAATACATCCATCAGGGCCTCAACTCTTATCATTCTAAAAGGAAGTAATTATTACAAAAATTTCGTATTTTGTGACTTCATTGTAAAGAGAACAATTGTCCTCCTCCTTAATGAGTTGAGGGAATTGTTCTATAAGTTTGAGAATTTGTCCCATGTTCACCTATTATGTCTCCTTAAACAATGAATCAAAGTGAATAATTTCCTGAGTGGCCAAGTTTGAAAACCCTTACACCTTATTTCCATTTGGGTCTTGAAGTTCCCAAATAGTATTGTAGCTCTTATAAAAATTGGAATATTTCTAGAAAAAAATGTATTTTGATCCCCAAATGAAATCCAAATATCCCTACTCTTAAGATGTCATGTTTTATCTTGTTCCAATAATAGATTTGAATAGTGAGACTGTAATGCTCAACATTTCTCCAATACAAAATTATAGCCTTGGCCTCCATTATTAATAGTATACAACCGTTCCAATTCTATTTCAACATTCCTAAGATCCTGATCTCGGTGAAGCTGTCATTTTTGTGCCTAGATAGAATCTTTTTCCTTCATTTTTTAAAGAGTTGAGACAAATTGGACTCTGTCTAGAATCCCAACATTTGCTTGAAAAGGAATCCAATTGTCAGTAACCAGCTAATAAAAACACACATCTTTGGACCAAATTTTTTTTTACTTAAATGGTCTCCTAGTTTCCCCATTCCTTTCTCAAACTTGAGAAATATTGGGAAGTGATAAGAACATTGAAACTTCCCCACCAATGAATGATAAATACCAAATGATTGAAGTAATCCATGATGAACATCAAACCTTCCCCACCAATGAACGATAAATAAAAAATGACTGAAGTAATCCATGATGATAAAGAAACATGTCCGCTTCGCAACTCCAACCCCACCACCCCGATTATTACTCCAATAATTATGTTTAAATAATCTCCAATAATTATGTTTCCATAAATCATATGGTTTAAATATAACAACCTAGACTAAAAGGTCTCCTTACCTTCATATGGACCATACAAATTTACAATCGAAAAAAGAATGATCCAATTACTTGTTATATACTTCTAACAACATGCACGACACAATTGATTTTTTTTTTATAAGGGAAAATCTAGAGGAAAAACTTGTAATAATCCCCCAGAAAGACCCATCAAATCCACTCCAGAAAAAATCCATCCAGGGAACAATTTTGATAGATCCCTAATAAGACCACCCAAAGTTCCCATTGTTTCTTGTATTAAGATGATATTCGATCAATACAACTCCACAAATCATTTTAGGGAGAGTTTCTTAGGTTTTCCCCCCATGCCTCTCATGTTTATAGACATGATCTTCATAAAGGATCCACTTGAGGGTTTTGGTCTACTCTAAGGACCCCTAGGACTATTTTTGTCGACCTTGCTATATTTTGTGATGGGAACGGTCTTGTGAATGCTTCAAAGTATATTTTTTTTCCCACCCTACTCAAACTAGATTTTTTTAGTCCTTCTAACCCCACTCCCTCTGAAGCTACAGATAGGGAGCGAGGATGAAAAATATATGGATTGTGTCTTGAAGAGAAAGAGTTGAATATATAGGTGTAGGGTTTTCATGAACTTGATATTGGTGAGGATCCCGACTCAAAATCCTTGGTGAGTGGAAACATGTAGGAATCCCTCTCCCATTTTGAAAAAGGAAATGAATCTAAGCCCATTCCTAAGTCTCAGCCATGAATATTACTCTCAACCCAGAGGTCCCATAGGCCCCATTTGGAACAAATACCAACACCATAGAGGAGGAGTTAAAGACATGGGACTTACCCAAAGTATACCAAAATGATGATATCTTTACCCACAAATCCTCAATGTTGAACGATTGTTCATTTGTGAGATCTATTTCATTGGTAAATCAACACCATAAAGAGGTGATTTCCACATTGTGTGATTCTCCCTCCCCGAAAAGAACATTTAATTCAGTTATCATAATCTTGAATTGCCCTGAGTATTTTCCCGATGATGTCCCCAAATCACCGGCACACCAAATTCCTTCAAAGGAGAAGGATTTTGTCAATCCATTTTTCCTATGATATGAATGGATTATGTATATAATCCCCCTTGATACCTTTTGTATTTCCCTTTGAATTTATTTTAAAATGTAAACTCACAATCATCAATAGCATGCCTAACTTTATGGCATCAAGCACACCTGAATGGTTCTTTGACTTAGTCAAGTACCTTTGTATAGGTCTTCTTTCCAACCACTAGATCCATAGATTCATATATTTTTTGAATGTTATAAAATGATAACCCAACCAAGAAATAAATGATAGATTTAGACAAAAAATAAATGACAAAACAATCACACAATACACAAAGATTTTACTGTGGAAACCCAACTCAAGAAAATGAACATTCATTTCTCTATTGTTTTCTTATGCATTCATGAATAAATAATTACACTACTAACATTCACCTACACGTAAGGCACAATTACCACAGTACTCTCTTGCATTACACAAGAAAAACCTAACCAATTCAACTTACATATACATCACCATCACGAGTCTCCAAATAGAAGCTAATGATTAACCTTTACAATATTACAATGTGCCTTATTTATAAGCTTTACATTAGGGGAAACCCTAAATAATGAAATCTAAAAATAGTTACAATTCCATTCATATGATTGGCTACAAATCCTATGAATCTAGAGATTCATCTATAGTCGACTATCAGTCGAATACACAATCAATTTGCATATGGTCATCATTCGATTGCCATTAGAACTCTTGTCAACCTCCTATCAACTAATTCCCTTTCAACCACTTCAACCTTAAAATGTATGGTCTATGACTTCAATCTAGATGTAACCATCAAATCAACTTATCTATCATTTGAAATATATCCCAATTGATCGACCTTGACTTCCATTCAGTTGACTGTTATTTTGTTGAGCACACATTTATACTGAGAGGTTAGGGGGTAAATCAATATAAGGATGTAAATTTGTTTTCTAATATTCAACAACTATAATGAATAAATCACACAGATGTAACAACTAGAAGACACAATATTTTACATGGAAACCCTTTTAGGAGAAAACCACATAAAATTATTTTTATAAATTTGTAGGCACCAACCCATTGTTACAAATGTTTGTAGGATCCAACCTACTAGAGACATCGATCGTTTTCATTGTTTGTAGGAACCGACCTATTAGATACATCGATCCCCTCTAATGTTTGTAGGAATTGACCTACTAGAGACATTTATCCCCTTTGCTATTTGTAAGAACTGACCTATTAGAGAGACCAAACCACACAATTTTTTGTTTTGTAGGAACCAACCTACTTACAAGTTTACAAGTTATTCATATGCCTTTCCTTCACTCGTATGCTTGTCGCTTTTGTCTTCAAAACATATACTATATGCTCATTACTTGTTCTTTCACCATATCTACTTTATGCTTGCTACTTCTTCTTTCACGAGATCAACTCGACACTCACTCCTACTTTTGTCAGATCCAATTGATGCTTGATCCTTTTAATTTCACAACATTTATTAGTTGGATTGCCGCATACTTTATGAGTCTCTCCTTTTCAAATAATATTAAATCTTCTCATATTTAAATATTACATTTCCACTCTTCACCACACCCCACATTTCTCACAATCCTCTTCTCCTTTTATACTTTTTTCATGAACTTTTCATGAAAAGTCATGCACATTTGAAAATACATGGCCTTCATTAAATAATAATTGATTTCCCTTTTTTTTTAATTTACTTTTCAACTTACGATGATAAAAATACCACCATGGGTTTTAAAACCATGTGTAAATACCATGTGCTCTTTTACTCCACTTTCACTTTCTAATTCACTTTTACTTTTTAATCCACTATCACATAACTTCATGTTTAATCCACTTTGACAAAAACTTCATATTTAATCCAGTTTCATGTAACTTCATTTCTGATTCACTTCCACTTTGTATTTCTTAAATTCACCCTTCATTTGAATATTTATACTTGAATACTTACCTTTGAAATCAATGACAATAATGTATTCAACAATATCTCCTTTTGTCATTGATGGAAACCCTGTACTCAAAACATGTAATCCTCTAGAAATAGAAATAATTCCCTCTTGTATGCAACTCTCTCCCTATCTATAATTGTCCTCCTTTCTACAACTCTCCCATTTTATGTAATTAACACCCATTGACATCAATGGAAAAGGAATTCTCCCCTTGATATGTTCTTCTTTACTAACAAGAAGAGAGGGATATCACCCCTAGCTTTTGTCTAAGATATTCAAATGTTTCTCTACGAAGGGGTTTTGGTAAAAATATCTACAACTTGTTCCTTCGTGGAAATGTATCCCAACTTGACATTTTTTTTAGCTACCCGTTCTCTTAGGAAGTGTTACTTGATGGTAATATGCTTCATATTTGAGTGCATAACATGATTATTTGAAATTTTGATTGCATGTGTGTTGTCACAGATGATTGAGATTGGCTGATCATATTCTACCTTGATATCTTGCAGTGTTTTCTTCATCCTTAGAAATTGTGCGCAACATGTTGTTTCCAAAATATACTCGACTTCTGATATGGATAGAGAGACTCAAGAGTTTTTTTTCCTCAACCAAGACACTAGACTGTTACCCAAAAATAATTCTCCTTCACTTTTTACTTTTTCTGTCATCAACACTGCTTTCCCAATCTGTATCTGTATATGTTGTTAGAGTAGAATCTTCACCTCTTGAGTACCATAATTTGAATTCCAAGGTTCCCTTTAGATATATTAATATCCTTCTTACTGATTTCACATGATTTTCTTTTGGTTAAACTTGAAATTGTGCAACCAATACTACTATTTTCATAATGTTTGTCCTTTATGCTATCACATATAGTAGGCTTCCAATCAATGACCTATACAATGTTTGATTTTATTCTAGAGATTCATCATTTTTTCTCATTTTACAACTTATGACCATAGGTGTATTGATTGGTGTAAAGTATTCCATTATGAATTTCTTCAACATTTCCTTGATGTACTTGGTTTGTAAAATGAATATGCTTGTCATATTGAGAAATTTGTTATCCAATATAGTTCACCAAGCATAGACATCTCAAATTCCTTTTGCATTTCTATTGCAAACTCTTGGCATATTTATTTCATACTACCTCCAAAAATAATGTCATTTACATAAATCACAACAATTAACTAAATTTCTACTACTATCTTGTTGTAGATATTACTGTTATCAATTCCTCTTTTTTTTTTTTTTGTAAATAAGAGGTAAGATTATATTAAGATCCTTCGAAAGTCTAAAACAGAGATCCAAAATACAACTATGACCAGGCTACAGTTGCTGGACTTCCCCAGCATGGGGAAACCAGTCTATCTAGCCCATCCAATTCCTTGATTAAACAAGTCAAGAGTTAAACCAATAGCAAAAAGAAATACATTGTTTATCTTTTAGGACTAGAATCTAAGTAAACAGACATACACAAAAATTAGACATTTGGCAAGTAGCTGGGCCATGTGGCGGAAAGGTCTCCTGGCCAAGGCTCTTCCTCGATATACGTCACTCCATAGTCCAATTGCTCGCCAGCTTCGTCTTTGCATGCGGGTTCCTTGATGTCATCCTTGCGCTCCTCCCGCTCCCGGCCTAATTCCTCTGGAGTCTGTGTTTTGTTCTGAGCTTCGTCTTTATCGGCCTCGGGGTTCTCTTTTGAGCTGGTGTCGATAGGATCCGAGAATAGGGCCTCGTGCATAGAAGATAGAATTTGCAAAAAGATCACCACCTTCACTTCCGTTGCTTGTATACGATATTGTAGGTCCACTACCTCTTGCCTAAGCTCAAATACTAGATCATGCAAGGCAGACAGGATTTCTGTGAACGACACCCTGTCAACGATCTCAAGGAAACAAGGACCTGCCTTCTTGGGCGCACTGTGAAGCGAAGGACCACTTCCCAGGTTGCCCAGAGGGTCACGGGAAGGCATGGAGCTGGAAGGAAACGCTGAGGGGTCTTGAGAAAGCCGCAAAATTAAAATTGGCGTCGTGAAATGATAGCTGGGGATAGTCTTAGAGTGCCGTCGAGGGGAGGAGTCGGTGGAGGTTGAATCAGGAGGCGTGATCGAGGGTCGATGAGGCTTCCAGGGAGAGCCTCGCCTCGGTCTGCCCCTGGGTTGAGTCATGGAGAACTCTGTGCTATTGGATGAGAAAACTAAGACCACTCGGTGTAGGGAGATAACCTGGACCACCTTGCTCCAGCAAGAAGGAGCAGAGGTAGACCTGCGCTGCAATGGGAGGAGCTTTGCAGCCGGCATACAGAAGTGAGTCCCATACATAATGAACGAAGCCATTCAAATTCGCGGCGAGGAGGAAAGGACTGGTGCGTTAATGTGCCCTCACATCAAATTAAAACTCCATTAAATGTTGGGTAGGGTGGTGGGCTGTGGCACAAGCCCATCACGTGGCTCCATGCCACGCTGCCCATTGCTTTCGCCCAGATCTTGCCACGACGCCCGCCCTGACACCCCATCTGGGGGAGCATCCACCATTCTAGCTTTATGAATGCATTGCAAGAGGATAGGGTGATTCTGATCCCAGGCTGCATTACAGTGGAGGTTTGGTCCTCTCCAGTTGGCGCCCAGATTAGCTAAATCATCAGCAACTTGATTTTCTTTCCTTCTGATATGTGTTGGAATGCTAACCTGATTGGGGTGTATTAGATCAGCAATGGTTTGTAATCCATGTGACAGTCTCCAGCTAGGCGAGATGTTTTCCGGCTTTGTCCCATGTAAGATTCGGTGTAGCAGGCTGATGATGACTTGAGAGTCCCCTTCTACGATCATCTTAGTATAATGGCTTATGATGGCTAGTTGTAGTCCCTTGATTAGTCCCCAGAGTTCTGCTACATTGTTCGTAGAGTGCCCCAAAGGCCCAGCTTCTATGTCAAGGATGTGCCCATTATGGTTATGTATGACAACCCCATAGCCCGCCATGCCAGGATTTCCTTTGGAGGCTCCGTCGAAATTCAGCTTAACAAAATTCTCTGGAGGAGGAGACCAGAGGGAGGGGCTTCTCGAAAAGATGGTGGAGGAAGGGGGGAGGGGACATGCCTGAGAAGTGGGAAGAGGTGTCCAGTGCTTGATAATAGAGAGCTCAGAGGGAGGACAAGCCAAACCCTCATCGGACCAATTCATGAGGTTGAGGGTTTCCATGACGTTGTGATGGCATTGTCTCCAGCAGTGTTGCCATGGGAGAGAGGTGCTTCTGAAGATTATTCGATTCCTTTCTTTCCAAGTTTTCCATAGGATAAAACCAGGTAGAAGTTGCCAGATTTGATTGAGGAGGGGAGAGTGGAACGCCTGATCTCTCCAATGCGTGATGGTTGCTAGAATGCTATCTCTGTGGCGATCTGAGGTGTGCATGATAAGCGCTTCTTGATCCCAAATTTGAGCTTTGTAGGGGCAGGTATTGAGGAGATGATTCATGGTTTCTTTTGCCTCTCCACATAGTATGCAAATGGAGGGTCCCACAAAACCTCTCTTCAGGAGATTGTCCCAAGTTAGGATACTTGAGTGCGAGACCAACCATAAGAAAAGAGTGACTTTCGGTGAATGATTGAGATCCCAAATTTTTCCCCAGACTTCCGAGTCTGGGGGGGGGGTTGACTGGGATTTAAGATGGTAGGCCTCCCACGTGCTGAAGAAGCCCTGTGGCTTGTAGCCCCATCGCAGAGTATCTTCTCGGACAATTATGGGTATTCTCTGTTTGGTCAGTTCCTCTTGCAGCGGTGCCAAGTCGACATGCACCTCCAGGTTAATGTGCTCCTCATCCAAATACCAGCATTGCCAGGTGTCCTTTGGGGGATTGTTCTGCCAGTAATCTGCTACTCTTGTCAGGCCTGCCTATGTAGATTGAGGGTAGATATCATGGGCCCATACCTCAGCGCTCAGGGATGGCCATTGTTGCCAAGAATCTTGCCAAAAAAGAGCCGTTTCCCCATTCCCTATTTCCCAGAAAGCATGCTGAGTAACCAACAGTCTATTCTGCTTGGCCGCTGTCCATATTAGAGAGCCCGGGTTGTCTCCATTCCATCTGATTAGATTTTTCTCGGCTGTGTTGGGGGTGTATTTCTTCCTCCATAGTTTAGCCGAAAGGTCACTGGGGTTTTTTAACCAGCGCCACCAGATTTTGGTGCTGAGCACCTTGTTCACAATAGATGGATCCCTTAATCCCAAACCTCCTTGTCATTTGGGTTGACAGAGATTTTCCCAGCTCACTAGTGCTATTTTTTTCTCTTTGTTGAGGCCCTTCCAGATGAAGTTCCTTTGCAATCTTTTGATAGTGTTGAGGACGAATTTTGGGGCAGCTAGCATAGAAAAGGCATAGATCAGGAGCGCTTGTAAGATAGCTTTAAGCAGGATGAGACGACTAGGAAGGTTTAAGGCTCTAAAGGTCCAAGAGGAAAGTATTTTGGAGAAATAAGAGAGGAGGTGCTCCCAGGAGGAGTTCCGGAGGGCATTGTCAATCAAGGGTAGGCCAAGGTACTTGGATGGAAGGGAGATCTTGTTGAAGCCGAGAATCTCGGAGATGTGTCGCTGGATCTGAGGGGGCGTGTTAAAGAAGAATATTTGGGATTTGTCCTTGTTGCAGTCCAGTCCTGAGGCTTCAGAGAAGGTTTGGAGAATCTCCTAGAGAGAGCTAGCTTCTCGCACAGTGGGGCTGCCCATTAAAAGCGTATCATCCATGAACTGGCTATGTGAGATAGGGGGAGAGATACCATGGAGGGGCAAGCATGTCAGAAGGTTTTGATCTAAAGACGCACAGATGGATCGACTGAGTCCTTCGGCTATGATAATGAAGAGGAAAGGAGAGAGGGAATCACCCTGTCTGATTCC
>JASDQU010305475.1:18625-52296 GCA_032191745.1 Picea mariana | reverse complement strand
GTTTTCATCTTGGTCAACTTCAAAAAATTCTAGAAATTATAATATTCATAAGTTAGATTCAAAATTATAGTCATAATAAAATAGAGTCTCTATAGAGTGTTGCAGTATATTTCATTTCTTAAAAACATAAGTTTAATAATAGATACATTGTTGTGGAAAACAATAACTCATTATCATTCCTTTCATGTTTAAGGAACATACTGTTAAACGATTGTCAAATTGACATATCAAATCTTGATAATAAAAAAATTGAAAAATAGTCATTAGAAATATAACAAAATTATTCACAAGTTTTGTTTTTACTGTAAAGTGAAATTCTAAATAAAAAAAATATTTTTGTATGCCAGAAGTTGAAGAACTTGTGAAAATACAGTTTTTTTTGTCATAAAACAAGCAAAAGTGTTACCCATCTTCATGATTTTACCCATATACATGACCATCACGAGTCTCCAAATAGAAGTTAATGATTAACCTTTACAATATTACAATGTGCCTTATTTATAAGCTTTACATTAGGGGAAACCCTAAATAACGACACCCAAAAATAGTTACAATTCTATTCATATGATTGGCTACAAATCCTATGAATCTAGAGATTTAGTTATAGTCGACTATCGGTTGAATACACAGTCAACTTGCATATGGTCATCATTCGATTGCCATTAGAACTCTTGTCAACCTCCTATCAACTAATTCCCATTCAACCACTTCAACCTTAAAATTTATGGTCTATGACTTCAATCTCGATGTAACCATCAAATCAACTTATCTATCGTTTGAAATATATCCCAATTGATCGACCTTGACTTCCATTCAGTTGAGCACACATCTATACTAAGAGGTTAGGGGGTAAATTAGTATAAGGCTATAAATTTGTTTTCTAATATTCATCAACCATAATGAATAAATCACACAGATGTAACAACTAGAAGACACAATATTTTACATGGAAACCCTTTTAGGAGAAAACCACATAAAATTATTTTTATAAATTTGTAGGCACCAACCCACTATTACAAATGTTTGTAGGATCCAACCTACTAGAGACATCGATTGCTTCCGTTGTTTGTAGGAACCGACCTATTAGATACATCGATCCCCTCTAATGTTTGTAGGAATTGACCTACTAAAGACATTTATCCCCTCTACTATTTGTAAGAACTAACCTACTAGAGAGACCAAACCACACAATTTTTTTGTTTTGTAGGAACCAACCTACTTATAAGTTTACAAGTTATTCATATGCCTTTCCTTCACTGGTATTCTTGTCGCTTTTGTCTTCAAAAAATATACTATATGCTCATTACTTATTCTTTCTCCATATCTACTTTATGCTCGCTACTTCTTCTTTCGCGAGATCAACTCGACACTCACTCCTACTTTCATCAGATCTGATTGATACTTGATCCTTTTTATTTCACAACACTTATTAGTTGGATTGTTGCATACTTTATGAGTCTCTCCTTTTCAAATAATATTCAATCTTCTCATATTTAAATATTACATTTCCACTCTTCACCACACCCCACATTTCTCACAATCCTCTTCTCCTTTTATACTTTTTTCATAAACTTTTCATGAAAAGTCATGCACATTTGAAAAGACATGACCTTCATTAAATAATAATTGATTTCCCTTTTTTTTAATTTACTTTTCAACATACGATGAGACAAATACCACCATGGGTTTTAAAACCATGTCGAAATACCATGTGCTCTTTTACTCCACTTTCACTTTCTAATTCACTTTTACTTTTTAATCCACTATCACATAACTTCATGTTTAATCCACTTTTACTTTTTAATCTACTTTGATAAAAAATTCATAACTAATCCACTTTCATGTAACTTCATTTCTGATTCACTTCCACTTTGTATTTATTAAATTCACCTTTCATTTGAATATTTATACTTGAATACTTACCTTTGAAATCAATGACAATAATGTATTCAACAACATCGCCTTTTGTCATTGATGGAAACCCTGTACTCAAAACATGTAATCATCTAGAAATAGAAATAATTCCCCCTTGTCTACAACTCTCTCCCTATCTATAATTGTTCTCCTTTCTAAAACTCTCCCCTTTTATGTAATTACCACCCATTGACATCCATGGAAAAGGAATTCTCCCCTTGATATGTGCTTTTTTACTAACAAGAAGAGAGGGATATCACCCCTAGCTTCTGTTTGAGATATTCAAATGTTTCTCCACGAAGGGGTTTTGGTAAAAATATCTGCAACTTGTTCCTTCATGGAAATGTATCCCAACTTGACACTTTTTCAGTTACCCGTTCTCTTAGGAAGTGTTACTTGATGGTAATATGCTTCATATTTGAGTGCATAACATGATTATTTGAAATGTTGATTGCGTGTGTGTTGTCATAGATGATTGAGATTGGCTGATCATATTCTACCTTGATATCTTGCAGTGTTTTCTTCATCTTAGAAATTGTGCGCAACATGTTGTTTCCAAAATATACTCAACTTCTGATATGGATAGAGAGACTCAAGAATTTGTTTTTCTCAACGAAGACACTAGACTGTTACCCAAAAATAATGCTCCTTCACTTGTACTTTTTCTTTCATCAACACTACTTTCCCAATCTGTATCTGTATATGTTGTTAGAGTAAAGTCTTCACCTCTTGAGTACCATAATTTGAATTCCAAGGTTCCCTTTAGATATATTAATATCCTTCTTACTGATTTCACATGAGTTTCTTTTGGCTAAACTTGGAATTGTGCAACCAATCCTACTATTTTCATAATGTTTGTCCTTTATGCCATCACATATAGTAGGCTTCCAATCAATGACCTATACAATGTTTGATTTTATTCTAGAGATTCATCATTTTTTCTCATTTTACAACTTATGACCATAGGTGTATTGATTGGTGTAAAGTATTCCATTTTGAATTTCTTCAACATTTCCTTGATGTACTTGGTTTGTAAAATGAATATGATTGTCATATTGAGAAATTTGTTATCCAATACAGTTCACCAAGCATAGACATCTCAAATTCCTTTTGCATTTCTATTGCAAACTCTTGGCATATTTATTTCATACTACCTCCAAAAATAATGTCATTTACATAAATCACAACAATTAACTAAATTTATACAACTATCTTGTTGTAGATATTACTGTCATCAATTCCTCTTTTGAATCCTTCTTGTTGTACATATTTATCAAGTCTTGAATACCAGGATCTGGGATCTTGTTTTATCCCATAAAGTGTTTTCTTCAGTTTTCACACATGATCTTTATTTTTGGATAATAAAAATCATTCATGTTGTTCAATGTATACTTATTCCTCTAAATTTCCATTGAGAAAGGTAGACTTCACATCCATTTGATAGACTTTGAAGTTCTTGAAACATCCAAATTCCAAAAACATTTTAATAGCTTCTAGTCTAGCAATCAGGGCAAAAGTTTCTTCGAAATCAATAGATTCAAATTAAGAATAGGATTTAAAAAGAAATCTTGTCTTATTTATTATTACTTTACCATATTCATTCAACTTGTTCCTAAAAACCCACTTGGTGCCAGTTAAATTTTTATCTGCCGGCCTTGGGACAAGTTCCCATGTTTCATTTTTCTCAATTTAATTCATCTCTTCCTCCATATCATCCATCCAATTCTTTTCTTCCCTTTGAAAAAGAAATAAACCAATCAATATTAAAAGAAGAGAGAGAAAGAACTAAGTGTCTATCAGAAAATTGAATGTTTAACTAAGAAAAGATATAAATAAGGTGCAAGTATAAGAAATATTCTAGAAATTTAAGAGTCTCAACATTGAACAAAAGAAAAGATGTCAAGGCTTTCTAGTGCTCATGTTGTATATTAAGGATGAGGTCTTCAAAGGAATACATAATAGTGAAAGGATATCTCAAGGGTAGGGGATTGAGAGATCCTTCCATTCGCCTTTCAACAGAAGCATTTCACCTTTAGAATTTCAACTTAAGCCATTCGCCTTTAGCCTTTATCCCATCACTTCTCACAAAAAAACACCTCACCTCACCTAAGAACTGGAAATTGAAACCATGATAATTACCCTCACAAGCACCAAATCACCCACCCCCAAAAAACAAGTTGGTCAATTTCTAATGAGGTGTTAACTGATGGTAGTTTTCAATTTATAGATGTGGAAGATATAGTAACACTGGATGTGTCAAAGAAAATTCATCATCCACATAAATATATAGGGTTTGAAACTGTAAATATCTAGAAATGAATAAATCCCAATACAAAAATAGAAAATACAAATAGACATATAGGGTTTGCAAACAAAAATATATTTACTCGTGACTTCGCTGTAGAAGGCCCATGCAAATTCTAATTCTTACTCCATCTTTTGAGAAGTCTCGACGTTCTCTCCACAACATTTTTATCCACCATGGAAGTTGCTTATATACCTATAGAACCTCCAATGCTTGAATTAACTAAAACCCCTCTCCTTTAGTCGGCTCCGAGCTCCAATGGTCCAATTAACTAAAACCCCTCTCCTTTGGTTGGATACAAATCCAATTCAGACCTCACTGGCTCTAATAATACTCACGGGTTCTAATATTTGTCAGGCCAGAAACCCCAATTACACCTCCCTCTGCCCCGTTGAATGTTTAACAGTGCACCCACTCCCTCTGTGCAATATTGGCCAGGCCGGAAACCCCAAATACAGCTCCCTCTACCCCATTGAATACTTACCACTACACCTATGGATTAGCTCTATATTACCTGAAACCCCAAACACACATCCCTCTGCCTCGTCAAATATTTACCACTGTACCCATGGTCTTTGCGCCCATAGACTAGTTGTATAATTACATGAAGTGTGTCGTATTTCCCACCTTCTGATCTGCGCCCTTGTCAAATTATGAATATAACCATATTTTCCCACCTTCTACTCCCTCGTCAAATTATGAATGTGATCAATATAAACCTATTCTCCCACGGCTTCAAAGAGTATTATGAATACATTAATTGTCAACATTTGTCATATATGTCATGAAATGACTGAAATGATAACATGAAATATTATAAAAACAATATTATAATATTACGACATATGATATATTTTTTATAACCATTGATAATTGATACATTTCAAATCATCCACATAGCTATAGTGTATATAAAGTTTTCAAATTATATTGTGACTAATATTTATTTAGCTGTGTTTACCTGACAATCAAATTAGTCATTTATTTAGTCATTGTTATTTGTGTGACTAATTATTTAGATGTGTTTTTTTCCTAACAATCAAATTTTTCATCTATTTAGTCATTTGTAAATGTGTTGCAAAACAATAGTAGGATTTAGTCATTTTTTCATGTCGTGACTAAAGTTTTTTAGTCACGTAGTAATTTATTTTCCAGATTCTACTAGTGATAGACAAATTTGTGCTATTGCAAGACAATTGTGGGAAGAATTGGAAGACAAATTTGTCCAAGTGAATTGTTGGTTGTGTATTCTTGTGTAATAGAAAGACAAATTTGTCCAATTGGAATTGTTAGTTGTGTCTTCTTGTGTAATACCAAGACAAATTTCTGGTGGGATGCTTGGAAGCCATTTTTTCTATTTAAACATGGGGAACCGAAGAAATTGAGATAGAAAATCCTCAAGGAAATAAATACCCATTGAAAAGGTAGAATAAGAAAGAGAAAATAAAAGTTGTGTATGTCAAAGCATAGGATTTCAGAAGAGGGAAATCCAATTTATAGAGGAATAGATCCCGTTGTTGTTTCTCCTCCATCACCACAAGAAAATCACATGAGTTCAGTAGAGACCAATCCAATCAGTATCTTCCCAAGACAAATTTTTAAGGATGAATAGATGATAGAGGATTTGCTTGGAGCTAATTATACAATCAATGAAATTAGAGAGGCAACTAGTGCACATAATTATGGTGAAGAAGTTCATGTGGTGCAACCTCTTGTTGGATAGTCAGAAGTTATAGAAAATAGTCATGGGCATGTCCACTCTCCTCCTGGAATTGATCTTCCAATGATTGAAGGGGAAATAAATGAAACATTTTTAACTCCACAATAGGGAGGTCAAGAGTGTCAGAATATGGGTTCATCATCCCTACCTAGATTGAGCAATGTGCGAAGAAGAACCCCTAAATGCATTTAGGTGGATGAAAGTGCATCACTTGAAGGTAAATTAGCTAACCACACTATTCATTATCATTCTTTTAAAATCATTAAAGAATATTTAAAAAAAAAATCAAATGCCACTAAATGTTAATTATTGTTGTCTTTGTTAAAATCTAGAAGTTTGATTGTTGTTAGGATAATTTTAGGCACTAAAATACTCAAAAGTTTAGAAAAAAGTAATCATATTGTTAGAAACCTTGTGGATTCTTTTCAAAGAATTGGTAAGAAATATTGTTCTAAATATTGTAATGCAGCTTGAGGTGTCTTGTCACAATCAATTGTTAACAAGATCACAAGAAAACATTTTTTTCTCCAACAAACTTCTCATCTCATCTCAAGAAATATAAAAAACCTTAGAAATTATTTTCATAGAAAATATATCCTCGACATTGGTGGCCCAACATATTTTTGGGCCTTTACTGGTAGGCTACCTCATTTTGACATCAAGTTAATTGGAGTAGTTAATGGACTAGTACAAGATTTTTGGCATGAGAACACTAGGCCTTCTTCTAACCAAAAAGATGTACTAAAATTGAGAAGGTGATATAAGGACTTTGAACCCCATATTAAACACTTTCTTGAAATTACACATATATAATTGTATGAGAGATTTAGAACAATACACAGTGCACTTAACTTCAGCCAAAGATATTTCCATAAATGCAAGCCTTGGTACATTCGAATAAACACAATTTGTAACACATGTTTTTGTAAATATCACATTGAGTATGGTTATTATTATCACACACACACACACACACACACACACACACACACATATATATATCATGTATTGCATAACACCCTTTTGCAGGAATGCTCAGTTATATTTCCACCATCGTCATATAAAGACTTTATTCACAAAATATTGTGTACAAGGCCAAAGGTTTTTACATTTTATAAAAAACAATTCTTAGATGGGACATGCCCCAGGTGCGGTGGAATGGCATTAATGAGAACATACATCTATGTAAGCAATGAGTATGAATTGGGGAGGAAGGAGGCTTCCTTGCAACTATTTAAATATGTCGCATATGATATTGATGGAGGGAAGGAAAGAAAAAAGATAAAATTAGTGGCTTTCCAGGTATGAGTATGTGAATTCATGAAGGAATTTATGGAAAAGACATGACAATATGTTCAACATGTCCATGTGGCTCGATGGAAGGATGAGCATTTTAAAATATTAAAAGATACATTTCCCCTTGGAATTTTCTTACCAGTGCTTTATTTTGTTGAGAACGACACCCTTCAATCGTAAAATGAGATTCAAAGCCAATATCATCACTCAAAGAAGGTCAACATAATGGTCCATATCACATACAAGCATGGGTTGAATAGTAATGAAGAAAAAGGATTCATATTGAAGGAGTATCACTTCTAAATAAGAAATTATCAGTGCTATGACTTATCCTATGTACAACATTGATTTTAGTTCTTTTACAATCACCTTAAGGAGAAGAACATATATATGGATCAACATCAGATTTGGTCAGATGGTTGTGCATGCCAGTTAAAAAATGATCGTGTATTTCAATGGTTGTGTATGTTGCACAAAAAAACTCAAGGTACAACACATTTGGAACTATTTTGAGTATGGGAATGATAAAGGGGAGCATGATGGATCAAGTGCATGCATAAAAAGAGCATTACACAAGAAATAAATGAAGTTCAAAACTACTTCCCTGATTCGAGATGTGAAATCCATTGTTGAATGGTGTTCGTCATTCATGGGAGAGGGAATAAGAACCCATGAAGACCAATCACACAGGAAAGGACATGTACATAAATAGTTTTGGGAGGTGGTTTATGTAGATCAATCACAGTGTTATGAATGAAAAAAATCCAGGGAACTCATTGATTACATTCAGTTCAAACATCTAACAATACAATAGTTGAAATATGGACGAGAAAACTCTCTTGCTTCTGTGGTACATGTAGTAGTAATGAATGGGATGATTATGAATCGACAGATTGGGTTTATAGATGGGATCATGTATCACTCCTCATTTTTCAATGTTTAACTATGAAATTGTCCCAGTTGGAGGAGGACCAATCAAATATTTCAACATATTATGATTATGTCTCAGATATTTTACTTCCAAATTCGTTGAAACCTTCTATTAAATTTTGAATAAATAGCATCAATGTTTTATTATTTGGTTATTTAGTGGACTCATGTGTTAGCACTCCAGTTTTTGCAGAGAACATATATGGAGTGGTCTCCCCAAAAGGTAACGAAAGGCGCACTGATTATTGGTTGGAATGTTTCTTAGAGGGAATCAAAACCCTCATGCAATCAATAACAGAATTCAAAGGCATTGAATTTCTGATTGGGTAAATGATTATTAAAGGAGAATATCTCACATGGGATGGAAGAACATGGAATAAAGGTGGTTATGTATTTCAAGATTATAGACCAAGTTAAGCTATATACCACTTTAAAAACTTGTTTGTTGGTACAAACCTCCAAATACAAATAATGTCAAGTAAGAACCCATCAAAGGTATGATACTTCTTTCCTTACTCTAAGAAAGATAAGTTAATGGAGGCCATAATTATTATAAGTGATCATAGTGGTCTACTTGAATGACCATAGGTATGTGAAAGGAATTATTGAACAAATATTTCATATTTATGAATGATTAAAAATTTGACTTCATTTTATAGTTGTTATGGTATTCTTATATTTTGTGGTTCTTTTTTGTTGTAAGTAAACTATGTTTACCCTTTCCTTATATTTCCTTTCCTTTATTTCCTAGACTTACCTTACATTTCCTTATCATGCCATGATATGCCTTGACTTTCCATGCCATGACATACCATGTATTTCCTTTCCATGCCATTCCATGCCATACCTTTCCTTTCCATGCCATACCATGTCTTTCCTTGCCATGTCATACCTTTCCATGCCATGCCATACATGGCCTAGACGTGACATGCCATGCCATGTGTTGTCTTGTTATGCCATGTTATGTCTTTCCTTTCCTTTCCATTCCATGCCTTTCCTTTCCTGAACTTTCCATGACATACCATGCCATGCCATGCCTTGCCTTTCCATGCCTTTCCTTGCCATGCCATGTTATTCCTTTCCTTTCCTTTCCTTTCCTTTCCTTTCCATGCCTTTCCTTACCTTTCCTTTCTTTCCTATCCTTGGCTTACCTTTCCTTGTCATGTCATGCCATGCCTTGACTTTACATTCCATTCCATGCCTTTCCTTTCCATGACATATCATGTATTTCCTTTCCATACATATTTCCTTGACATGCCATGCCATGATTTTCCTTTTCTTTCCTTTCCTTGCCATGCCAAGCCTTGCCTTTCCATGAATTTTCATGCTATTCCATGGAAATCCTTTCCTTACCATGCCATGTCATGCCTTTCCTTGCCATGCCATCCCATGCCTTGCATTTCTATGTCATGTTATTCCATGTCTTTCCTTGCCTTTCCTTGGCATGCCATGCCATGCCTTGCCTTTCCATGTATTTCATTTCCTTTCCTTTCCATTCGATGTCATACCATGCCTTTCCTTGACTTTCCATGCTTCTCTTACCATGCCATGCCATGGAATTATTTTCCATGACAAGCCATGTCTTTTCGTGCCATGGTATGCCTTACATTTCCTTTACTTTCCATGTCATGCCATGACATGCCTTACATTGCCTTTACTTTCCATGTCATGCCATGACATGCCATGACTTTCCTTGTCATGCCACACCTTTCCTTGCATTCACTTTCCATGCCATGCCATGCCTTCCCTTCACTTTCCATGCCATGTCATGCCCTTCCTTTCCATGTTGTTCCTTTCCTTGCCCAGATATGCCATGCCATGACATGCCATTCCTTGCATTGCCTTCACTTGCTATGCCATGCCATGTTATGCCTTTATATGCCATGCCTTGCCTTCCCATGCCTTTCCATGTCATGCCTTTCCATGCATTTCCTTCACCTCCAATTCCCTTCCATTCCATGCCTTGCCATGTCATGCCTTTCCTTTCCATTCCTTGCCTTTCCATTCCATGCATTTCCTTTCCTTCACTTGCCATGCCATGCCATAGCATGCCTTGACAAGCCATGCCATGTCATTCCTTTCCTTTCCATGCCATGTCTTTCCTTGTTAATATTTATACCGAAGCAAGTGGTGTTCCTTAGGCTTGGTCTCTTTTCCAAGGGAAATGTGACCACTTTAATTGTAAACCCCTTTTATTTCATAAAGTGAAAGTGACTTAGGAAACAAACGTTAAGTGGGTCTTTTATTTAAGTTGGGTGAATCAAATATTAAAAAGTGATTTTCATGTGCACTTTAGTTTCCATCGTTGATCTATTTCATTATGATCCTTTGGATCATGTGGACACCCAAAAGTCACTTTGGGAATATGGAAGGTCAAGAGGGGAAAGAGACCATTAAATGTCTCTCTTGAGTCCATTGAGAGAACACACACACAAATATTCACTGAAGAGAGACCAGATTGAAGAGCAGAAAGAAGATCATACAGAAAAGAGTGGCACAAATTTCCATGCAAAGGTGGGCACAAAAATTGATGAAAACACCAAAATTTGTTACAGCCATAACCAGTCCGTATAGTACGTATTTTCTACACAAAAATCGAGGAGAAATCTGCATGGAAATAAAGGCAGTCATACATCATGGAAATCGAGGAATTCATATAACATTTATTGAATTTGTACGACCATACAGATACGTACATCCTGCACATAAATTGAGATCCATACAATGGTTTCCATACAGTACTTCTTGTACAATGTACAAAATTTATAAGTAAGCTTGGCTCAGATATTGAGGTGGTTGATTGGCATGATTTCCAAGAAATTTTTGTTTTGGGAAAAGAGAGATAAGTTGTCTCTATTGTGTATTTTATTTTCTGCTGCAAATGTAATTTCCAGATGCTTGACAATTAATAAAATAAGTTGCCCTATCAGAAGAACAAGTTTCCCCCACCTTGGGGGTTTTTCTTGGGTCATTTTTGGACCAAATTTCCTGTGTACTGTGGTTATTTATTGCTGAGTTATTTCTGCATTTAATTTCTAGTCAAAGAAGTTGTCTCTTGTGTTTCAAATTAAGCAATTTCATTTCCATATTTTAATAAATGTTATAAGAATAATTTTTTGTTCATGGGTTGGGCATTAAAATATGGGAGTGATAAGGAGTGATTGAAACTTGATTGGGGAAATCAAATTTCTTCATGGTATCAGAGCATTGGTGATTGGAACAACTGGAAAGTGAGTTATTAACATTCAAAAATTTTATTTCAACAGTAAAATTTTGTGGGCATATTTGTTGAGTGGAGGTTTGGGCTTGTTTTCTTCAACAATATGGATACAGATTTGAGGTGGGAGGATAAGCTAGAGGGGGCAGGAAATATATGTCCATGGAAGGAAACAATCATTTTAATTTTCCAAGAAAATGAACTTTGGGACATTGTTGAAAGTACTACCATGAAGCATGTTGTAGTACCCACAGATGCAACAGCATTAGCAGCCTTCAATAAAAGGGATGTTAAGGTGAAAATGATCATTCTTGATGCCATAAAAGACCATGTAGTTCCACATGTCAACAATAAAGGGCATGCATATTATATGTGGGAGGCTTTGACTCACATGTATCAAAGCACAAATGAGAACAAGAAGATGGTGTTGAGGTAAAAGATGAAAAGTATTTGGATGGCCAAGAGTGAAGGAGTTACATCATACCTTACTCAAATCACATAAGGGATGAGTTTTTAGCAGTACGAGACACAGTGGGAGAAGTCGATCTTGTTCAAAAAACCTTGAATGGTGTGTCAAAACCATGGGCTATGTTTTTTCAGGCGATTGTGGGGCATGAGAACTTGCCTTCCTCGAAAAGGCTTTGGGACGATTTCATTCAGGAGGAGACCCGGATTGGATATCTGTAGGGAAACTCATCTAGTGTTAAGGAGGAGGAGGAGAATGTGTCTTTTTCATTGAATTGGAGGAAGGGGAAGCCCAAGACTCAAGGACCCACAGGTCTAGATAAGAAGCAAGGAAAACCAAATAAAAAGGGGAAGAAAGACCTTAGAAAAGTAAAATGTTGGTGCTGCGAGAAGATGGGACAACATGTACTGACGTGTCCTGGGAGGAAGAAGAAGAAGACACAGAACATGGTATCTTCAACTGAGGTGGATGATTTCTCTTTGAGATCTGATCAGGATTTTTCCTTTATGGTAGAGTAGTCAAGTAGCTCATTATCTCCCACACTATGGTATATTGACAGTGGTGCTTCTCGCCACATTTCATGTGTTCATAAGCATTTTATTGATCTTAGACAATAGACTTATGAACTGGACATCATTTTGGGAGACAAATGACCCGTGAGCATTGTTGGGATTGACATAGTGGCTTTTCAGAGGGAGTCTTTACATCCTATGAAGTTGTTAGAAGTATTGTATGTTCCAGGCCTTAAGAAGAATATTGTTTCAGTTTCTTGTATCGAGAACAGAGGATATGTGGTGACTTTCATAGATGGGCATGTACTCCTTTATGTAAAGGAAGGTAACATTTCAGAGGAAAAATTCATTGGATTTTGATATGGGAGGATGTACATGATGACATGGGAGGCATCAGGGGAATTTGTGTGTATGAACAGAAGAAGAGATTTATGTGAGCTATGGCACATGAGGATGAGGCATTTGCATCATGGAGCTCTGAGGATTTCTAGGGAGATCACCACAGGTATTCTGGAGTTTAGCATTGAGCATGATGATGTTTGTAGGGGGTGTTATTTGGGAAAGTACACCAAGGTTCCATTTCCATGACGTGATAGCAGGACTACAGGTATCCTTGATTTGATACATTCAAATGTAAGTGGCAGGATGTCTTCTCCATCATTGAGGGGTCATGAGTACTGTGTATTGTTCATTGATGAACACTCCAGGAAGACCTGGATTTATTTCCTGATGCATAAGGGTGAGGTATTTGCATGGTTCCAAGAGTTTAAATCTCTTCTTGAGAACCATACAACAAATAAAATTAAAGTATTGAGATCTGACAATGGAGGTGAGTATGCCTTGGATGAGTTCATTGATTTTTGACAGATCCTTACAACCCTGATTAGAATGGGGTTATGGAGAGGAAGAATAGGTTGATAATTGGAGCTGCCAGATTGATTATTCATGACCAGGGATTACCTTTGTTCTTGTGGGATGAAGCCTGAAACACTGCAGTTTATCTGCAGAATCAGAGTCCTCACAGGGCAGTTGGTGATATGACTCCTGGGGAGGTTTTTATTGGGCAGAAGCCTTCAGTTGAGCATTTGAGGATTTTTGGATGCATCACATTCTCTCATGTTACCAAAGGGAAGAGGACGAAGATGTAACCCACATCTGAGAAGGGTTTACTTGTGGGTTACAATGATACTTCTAAAGCCTATTGGCTTTACATTCCTGCACTCGGGAGGGTTGTTGTTTGGAGGGATATGAACTTCGAGGAGGAGAGGGATTGCATGAGGTCACAGGAGTTAGAAGAGATAAATCCTTCAACTTCTCAGCAACAAGGAAGTCAAGTACATGGAGTTGGGACTCAGAGTTCTAGCATGGGGGGCATTGGGGTATCAGGGAATATAGGTTCACTAGTGGTCATAGTACATATTGTCTCACAAGGAAGTCCACAGGTCAGCTCACCGATCACTTCACAGTTTAGTCCTATGGTTGATAGTTCACATGGCACTTCAGGTTCTACAGGCACCAGAACATATGTTTAGAGTATTGGGTCACCAAGTTCAATTGGTAAAATTTCAGGGGTATCTCTTTCGGGTGAGGTCGAGGAGGCTATTTCAGGGAAGAGGAAGCCGAAGTGGCTTCAAGACACCTTGAATGAAGCTAAGATAGCATGGAATATGAGAAATTCCACCAGGGAGAGCAGGCCACTAGAGAGATTTTGTAGTTATGTAGTGATGGTGACAGGTTTTACTAAGTTTGATCCTTCTAGCTATGAGGAGGCAGCCACACAACAGGTTTGGAGAGAAGCCATGGTGGAGGAGTATGCATCCATATTGAAAAATTATGTGTGGGATCTTGTGCCCAGGCCTGAAGGGAAATCAGTGATATCCTCCAAATGGCTTTATAAGATAAAGTATGTTGCGGATGGAAGCATTGAAAAGTATAAGGCTCGATTTGTGGTGAGAGGGTTTTCCCAGAGAGAGGGAGTTGATTATAGTGAGACCTTCGCTCCCCTAGCTCGATATACTTCAATCCGGTCTGTCATTTTGATTGCAACAAGGATGGGGTGGAAGATTCACCAGATGGATGTAAAAACCTCCTTTCTCCATGACATTATTCAGGAGGAGATTTTTGTTGAGAAGCCACTTGGTTTCGAGGCTTACAGTGGAGATTCCCATGTTTGTCACTTGAAAAAGGTGTTGTATAGTCTGAAGAAATATCTCAGAGCTTGGTATTCTCGCATTGATGCGTACTTGCAGCATATGGGTTTCTTGAAGTGTGATGCATACTCCAACTTGTATTACATCGTTGTTGATGGTGAGATGCTTATGCTTATTTTCTATTATGATGATTTGTTCATTACAGGTGTAGAGAAAATTATTGAGGGCTGCAAGAGGTATATTTCCTTAGAGTTTGACATGAAGGATATAGGGTTGATGATGCGTTACTTTCTGGGGTTGGAGGTCTGGTAGGAAGAGGGGCATATCTTTCTGGGAAAGGGAAAATATATCGTTGATATTCTCAATAGATTCCACATAGGTGATTGAAAACCCATGTCCACTCCCATGACCACCAATGGGAAGGATCTTTATTCCTCTAATTTCAGGTTGGTGGATCCTACATTATATTGTCATCTCATTGGTTTCTTGATGTATTTGGTCAATACTCGACCAGATATTTGTTTTGTAGATAATACTCTCAGTTAGCTTATGGTGGATCCCAGAAGAGTACACTAGATAACTGCAAAACATGTGCTTTAGTATTTTATGGGCACTATTGACTATGGTATGGATTATGTTCATGGTGATGGAGTGATACTCGCAGGATTCATAGATTCATATTGGGCAGGTTTAGTTTCAGACAGGAAAAGCGCATTAGGTTGTTGTTTTGGATTGGGTTCGATTATTGTGTCATAGCTTAGTTGAAAGCAAAAGTTTGTTTCTTTGAGCTTAGCTAAAGTAGAGTATATGGCTACAATCCAAGCCCCTTGTGAGGAAATTTGTCTTCACAAATTGTTGACGGGATTTTTCAGACAAGAGTTGGGGCCTACGATGATTTATTGGGACAATCAAAGTTGTTTAAAACTCAGGGAGAATCCGATATTTCATGATCGGTCCAAACACATTGATATCCGATATCATTTCATTCATGATCATGTTTAGAGAGGGGATGTGGAGCTTGAATATGTGTCTGCAGATGCATAGGTGGATGACATCCTCACAAAGTCTCTTCCAAGGGGAAAGCATGTTTATTTTAGGGACAAGATGGGGGTGGTAAGTAACACCTTCCTCGATAAGAGGGAGTGTTAATTTTTATACCGAGGTAGATGGTGTCCCTTAGGCTTGGTCTCCTTGCCTAGGGAAATGTGACCACTTTAATTGTAAACCCCTTTTATTTCATAAAGTGAAAGTGACTTAGGAAATAAAAGTTAAGCGGGTCTTTTATTTAAGTTGGGTGAATAAAATATTAAAAAGTGGTTTTCATGTGCACTTTATTTTCCACTGTTGATCTAATTCATTATGAGCAATTGGATCATGTGGACACCCAAAATTCACTTTGGGAATATGGAAGGTCAAGAGGGGAAATAGACCATTAAATGTCTCTCATGTTTCCATTGAGAGAACACACACACAAGACTTTGTTGAAGAGAGAGTAGATTGAAGAGCAGGAAGAAGATCATTTCGAGAAAAGAGTGGCATGGATTTCCATGCAAAGGTGGGCATGAAAATCGAGGAAAATACTAGAATTTATTAAATCCATAACCAGTCTATATAGTATGGATTTTATTCACAAAAATTGAGGAGAAATATGCATGAAAATTGAGGAAGTCATACAACACAAAAATTGAGGCAGTCGTACATCATTTATTGAATCTGTACGGTCGTATAGATCCGTATAGCCTGCATAGAAATCGAGGTATGTACATTTTTTTCCATACAGTACTATCCGTATAGCGTATGAAATTTCTGAGTAATCTTGGCTCAGATTTCGAGATGGTTGATTGGAACGATTTCCAAGAAATTTTTGTATTGAGAAAAGAGAGATAATTTGTCTCTGCTATGTATTTTATTTTCTACTGCAAATGTAATTCCTATATTCTTGTCAATTAATAAAAGAAGTTTCCCTCTTATAAGAACAGGTTACCCCCACCCAGGGGGTTTTTCCTGGGTCATTTTTGGACCAAAATTTCCTGTGTACTGTGGTTATTTATTGTTGAGTTATTTCTGCATTTAATTTCCAGTCAAAGAAGTTGTCTCTTATGTTTCAAATTCAACAATTTCATTTCCAGAATTTAATAAATGTTATAAGATAAAAAAAAAAATTCATGTTTTGGGAATTAAACTATGGGAGTGATAAGGAGTGATTGAAACTTGATTGGGGACATCAAATTTCTTCAATCCTTTCCATGCCATTCCTTGTCTTCACTTTCCATGCTATGCCTCACCATGCCATGCCTTTCCTTGTCATGCCATGCCATGCCTTGCATTTCATTTCCTTGCCATGCCTTAACATTCGATGCCTTTCCTTGCCTTTCCATGCCATTCCATTCCATGTCGTTCCTTTCCATGCCTTTCCATGCCATGCCATTCCATGCCTTTCCTTGTCTATCCTTACAAGGTGTTAAATTTTCAAACATATGAAATACGTGTTAGACATATTGTCATTGATTATGCGTTGTCATTTATGGAAACATGAGTCCCACATGTTTAGTAATGAGAAGAAAATAAAGATCACCTTAGGGAAGAGGAAGATCACTTTTTGGCAGAAGAAATTAGTGATCACTATTGATCACGATAGGATCAACAATGATCCTATGATTCTAAAATATCAAGAGAGGTATCATACAGAGAATCCATGTACAAAAGGAATAAAGAAGTACAAGGAATTAAGAGCTCATGAGGGTTAGTGACTGAAGATCAGTGCATAATTGAATACACAAACAGTTATTAAAAGGATTAGGAGAAATAGTGATGAAATATATCGGAAGAAAGAAATGTTAATCAAAGATCAAAAGGGAAAGAACATTACATAAATGTGATCAGGATTGAAATCCCCACAGTAAAACTACAAAATAATCGAGGGAGAATCTTGTCCACTGATGTAGATTTTTAGACAAACCAGGATCGTTGATCTAGTAGTTACAGAGGAGGACCTTCAGATCAAAAATCCTATTAAGTCTTGAGCATCAGATCTCAGTAAGGGAATATCAATGACAAGGAACCATTGCGGGATGCAAGGGTTGAGTTAAGGATTACACAAGTTTTGGTTCCAAACTATTCCATGATCACTGATCTACTATAGGATCATTCTTGACCATTAGATGAAATCAAGGTTTAATTCGACAATCTCACTTCTAGAAAATTGAGAATTGGGAATGAATAACCCAAAGTCCCGAAGGATGAAATAAATCTAGACCATTTATATAGAACTAATCACAATCGTTGGATCAAGGATTCACGAGATCTCGAAACATCTGAAATCCTAACAACCGTTGCATTGTGTTAGGATTTTCACGTCAAAGATGGACCATTATATGAAGTCAAGTTGCTCAAGTTTTATTCAGGAATATCACTTAGAGAGAATTGAGAATTGGGAATGGATAACCCAAAGTATTGAAGGCCAAAATGAATCTAGACCGCTTATCTAGAACTAATCACAATCGTTGATCAAGAATTCAGGAGATCCTGAAATAGTCGAAATACTGACAACCTTTGGATCGTGTTAGGCTTTTCGCGTCAAATATGGATTGTTATATGAATTCATGTTTCTTGAGTTTTATTCATGGAATCTCACTTTGGGAGAATTAAGAATTGGGAACGGACAACCAAAAGTCCCGAAGACCAAAATAAATCTAGACTGTTGATCTAAAACTGATCACGGTCGTTAGATCCAAGGAGAGGACATGTGTTGCGTAAGGAGATCCATGTCAGCAGACCATGTCATCAAGGACATGTGGTGCAATTATATGATGACAAGTTTCTTGGTCCATTTTTCACTTTAAGGTTACTTAAGTCACGAATCTAAGTGACACATGGCAGCCACTTGGATAGTGCCAAGTCAACAGTGACGTAAAAAACTTATGTCACTCTCAGAGTTTGTTCTTCTGGGGAAACGAACAACTACCCGAAGCATTGAAGGCTGAAGTTAATGATAATATATGATATAATATACTCCAGGATGAATCATGACCGTTAGATCAAAACATGACATAAGCTCTTCCATGTTGACCAATTCGTCAATGACTAACTTCGGTGGAAATTAGAACAACAATTACCCGGACCTACGAACCTACTAAGTCCTGAACTCCCGAAGTAAATACTGGTCATCCATCTCAACCTTTTATTAATTCACAACCATCGTATTAAGTAGTGGAAGGATAAGTAAGTATTGAAGCTAGACCGTTGATTTGGTTTCAAGATTCATGTTAACCATTGGATCAATCCTTGTGAGAAGTGAATGAGAACCGTCCACTCAACTGCAGATCAATGCATGGTCTTTGATCTGTTAGAAACCTCTAGACAAGACAAGATCATCCATCTATGAAAGAACATATATCAATCATCCAATCTACTTTGGTGAAATGTACTCCAAAAGTTTGAAATATTGTAAAGGTTAGAAGTCCCAAAGTTAATAGTGGTCATTCATCTCAATGTTTGATTAAGTCACAGTCATTGGATCAAGTACAATGGAAGGATAGAGTAAACATAAATCGTGAAGTAACACTAATCATTGATATGATTCAGGAGCGTTCTCAACCATTGATCAAGCATAGTGGAAGGATAGCGTAAGCATAGGTGTTAACCGACAACAAGCGGTCACCACTGCTTTATGACTTATTTGGTAGGCTATCATTCCAGAGGTATTGAACTACTCAGAATTCTAGTAACCCGGAGTCCCGGAGTACCAAATATTTGAAATAACATATGGACCATTGAATTTTATGGACACATGTCAACTCAAGATTAACACTTCGATGAAATTTAGTCAGGGAGAATTGGAAGTTTAAAAAATAACAAACCCCTGAAGCCTCAAAGTACTGGAGGAAATGACAACTGTCCATATCACAATTAAATCCCAACCATTAGATAAGGATAAGAAAATGTGAGAAATGATTCTTTTAAAAGAATGATCCAACCATTGCTCTGAAATCGTGATCAACTATGAGGATTAAAATAGTGAATTGAAGTTGCTCAAAATATAACACTCCGGAAGATATCACTTCGGATATAACAAGATTGGGTGAAAGAAGAGGAAGCTCTTAAATTAATAAGCCCGTGGTTATGCACATATGGTCATCTGAAAAACATGGTTTGAAGAAAGTGCCTTCATAGAAATCGATTTCTGCAACATTTGCAGTGACAGGTTTTTAGCCAAAACAAAATAAAATGCAAAATAAGGGATTTGAAGTCTTTAAATCAAACTATTAATAAGAATAATAATAACAATAATACAAACTATTAATATTAATTCAAATTAAGAGGTGTATGAAGAGGTGTAATGGTTCAATCAAAGGGACATAATGCTTCAAACTCATACCTATTAGAATACTATATAAACAAAGAAGTATGGTAAACAAAAGATGAGTTGAATTTGTTGAAGTATATATATTTATATATAATGGATTGAATGAAGGTTCATTCTATCAAGTTGGTAATTGTTTACAAGATAGATCTTGTATGAGGATTGGATTCCTCACATATTAGTTGGATCTGAGATCAAAACGTTGGGACTTGTTATGAGGGTTGGATTCCTCATTTCTCAGTTGGATCTGAGAACTATAAGCTGGGTCTTTTAACAGAGAGTTGGGTCTCTCATAATTTTTTGAAGATGAAGATTGATCTTATGCATTCTTTTAAGTTAAATAAATAAACAAAATATTTATTATTTTATATATTGGTTGAGAAATTGAAATAAATATATGTTGTTCAATTAATTTATGAAAAGTGGAAAATTNCCTGTCAGTGTCAAGTGTACATTTCAACAATTGGTATTAGAGCGAGTGCCTTCAACACAAATTAAACACTAGAAGGTATATTATGAAGAAATGGGTGGACAAATGGCTATCACCACAAATGAAGCTCCCTTATATGATGGACTGAATTATTTATCATGGAAGAAAAATATGAAAAGATATATGAAACCAAGAGGATCTGGAGTTTGGGATTCGGTAGTAAGTAAGACCTGACACTTAACTACTTCAAAGAGAACAACCAAAACTGCAAAGGAAGCAAGGAGAAACAATTCATTATCCTTAAAAGAAATCTAGGATGGATTGTCAGACCAAGTCAAAGAAAATATGAGGCACTACAAATCTGCTAAATAATTATGGCTCCAGCTAGAAAATTGTTAACAGAATGAAACATAAGAAGAAGAGAAATACTATCAAAGTAAGGATCAAGACTCAGATAAAGAGGATTCCTGTCAAAATAAATAACAAAACTTAGAAGAAGAAAATTATTATCAAGATAAGGAACAAGATAAAGAAAAGGAGAATTCCAACAAGATTGAAGAACATAATACCGAGGAAGAGATTTCAAATAATAATAAAATGCAGGACATGATACAACTCCCTATCATAAAAAAGGATAAACTCATCAAAAATTTAATTCAATCCTCATTCATAAATGAAGGAAATAATTTCATCAAGGAATTAATTCATACTCAGTAAGTACTAAAGAAATACTACAAAATCTTAAGATTGATGTTACATCAACAATATAAGAGATTCATATGGAACTAGGAAATGGTTTATATAGTAAAGTTCTTGTGGGGACTATTGACAATCTTGAGTACAAAACTATGTGAACTCTAGAAGAGTTGGAGAAACTTCAACAAAAAGATGTGTTTCTACTACAATAGTTAGATCAATTTAACCATGAAGAGCATGAGCTAAAGATTCAGTTAGAAAATAGAGAAGAAGAGATCAAAAGCTTGAAATATGAAGCTGCTAATCTAATAGAAGAAATGGAAGAATTAAAGACACATGACAATAAAAGAAAATAAGTACTAAATGAAATAGAAGAATTGGTTAACATTATAAAACCTCAACTTGAGGAAACTAAAGAATGTGAAGAAGTCCTAAAGATCCAGTTAACTAGGAAAGAAAAATGTTGGAATCAGAAATGATCAACTTCAAAAAGATAAATGAAAGTACTAATGCATATCTAATGACTTAAATTGAAGAAGCTAAGAAAAATAAAGAATCCTAGAAGATCCAAATAACTAAAAAGGAATAATCTTTCCAAATGTTTGAATTAGAAGCCATCAACCTCAAAAGGATTCGGCTACAATACGAGGATGAAATCAAAATATTGAAAACTAATTTTTTTTAGCTAAAAAATATATATGGAAGAATTGAAGACATATGACAAAGCTATTAAATGAAAAGAAGTCTTGGATGAGACAATGATCCTATGATTTTAAAAGATCAAGAGAGGTAGCATGCAAAGAATCCATGTACATAAGGAATAATTAAGTACAAGGAATTAAGAGATCGGGAGGGTTAACGACAGAAGATCGATGCATAAATAAATACACAAATAGTTATTAAAAATGTCAGGAGAAATTGAGATGAAATAGATCAGAAGCACGAAACATTAATCAAATATCAGAAGGGAAAGTGCATTACTGAAAATCAATTAGGATTGAAATCCCCATGGTAAAACTACAAAATAATCGAGGGAGAATCTTGTACATTGATGTATATTTTGGGACAAACTAGGATCATCGATCTGAGAGTTACAGAGGAGGACCTTCGAATCAAACATTTGATTAAGTCCTGAGCATTGGATCTTAGTAAGGGAAGATCAACGATGGAGAACCATTGTGGGATGCAAGGGTTGAGTTAATGACTGCACAAGTTTTGGTTCCAAAATATTCCATGATCATTGATCTACTATGGGAGAATTCTCGACTATTAGATGAAATCAAGGTTTAATCAGGTAATCTCACTTCGGAAAAATTGAGAATTGGGAATGAGTAACCCAAAGTCCCGAAGGCCAAAATGAATCTAGACCATTGATATAGAACTAATCACAATAATTGGATCAAGGATTCACGAGATCCCAAAATACCTGAAATCCTGAAAACAGTTGCATTGTGTTAGGATTTTTGAATCAAAGATGGACCATTATATGAAGTCAAGTTGCTCGAATTTTATTCAGGGAATCTCACTTTGGGAGAATTGAGAATTGGGAATGGATAACCCAAATTCCCAAAGGCCAGAATGAATCTACACTGATTATCTAGAACCGATCACTGTCATTGATCAAGAATTCATGAGATCCCGAAATAGATGAAATACTCACAATCGTTGGATCGTGTTAAGATTTTTGCATCAAAGATGTTGATACTTAGAACACATCACCAAAAGACTTCATCCTCCCTTGAAATATGGCCTTCTTTACTTCAGATTTCCTCTGAAATTCAACTTATGTATTAAATGAATGTATAATGATATGTATTTATACCCTTTATGTCACTTCCTTTTAACATTAGGTCCGACCTGACGACAATTTCTTATTTTTTAATTATTTTCTTTAATTATCTTCAAGGCCGACCTGCACTTCATTCTTCAATTCACTTTGTCATCTTCAAAAATTCATTTCTCCTGAACCATGAGGATCCACGTGACATGCCACCTACCAATGGAAACAACATGATTTATACTATCCATCCATGGGTGTTGTGTCTACATGTACATTTTCCTTCATGTCCAAAGACCTTCATCAAACTTGCAGTCCAAAACCAATGAGTAGGGTTGACATCAATGACAAAAACCAATATTCCAACAATCTCGCCCTTTGTCATTGATGGCAACACTCATGCTCCCCCTATAATCATGATTCCAATTTCTCTCCCTCTTTGACATCAATGGAAAAGGGTAGGACTTCTCTCCCTGAGTTTAATGGAAAAGGGTAAGTCTCTTCTATGGGGTTGGTACCCCTGAACATGTGGCACTCAATAATACTTCATCCTTATTTTTTGGTCTTCGAGACTTTTTCTTCCTTGGAATCCTTTTTTGTGGCTTATATATTCTCTCTCTTCTTCATGTCTAGGATGTGTATGTTGTTTGGTATTCTTGTTACATTTGCAACCAATCTTCCTGAGTTATTTTCTCTGATTTTACATTTTTGGGAGTCAAACATAAGAGTGTATCCTTGATTACATATTTTGCTGACACTGAGGATATTATGCTTAAGATATTCAAACAATAGGACTTTTCCTGCTTTTACATTTTCACTTCCAAGATTTATGGTTCCTTTTCCAATTATTTTGGTAGATGAGTCATCTCCAAATGCAACATTTCCACCCTTTTTCTTCAATTTGACAAATTTTCTTTGATATCTAGTCATATGAGATGAGCACCCACTATCTATGAACCATTCATATTCTTCTTTTCATTCTTTAGTGACCAATTCTATTCGACAATTTTCATTGTATGGAATTTCTTTCCTTTTCCATGTTGTAGTTGGTATACCGAAATTTGGCATATGGTTATCTTCCTTCATCTCTCTGCAATCTTGTGATTTGTGACCAAGATTATTGCACTTGTAACATACAATATTTTGATCCATTAATGGGTCAAATGGATCATAATTTATGTTGACAGGTCTATGAACATTTCCATATCTATTATTTTCACCATTCATGTAGCTTCTATAGTTATTCTGTTAATTGATTCTAGAATTGATTGCCTTGTGTCCAAAGTTTCCACAAGTATAACAATGTCAAAGAAATAAATTTTGATACATAGGAGTAAGTGATATTCTTTTTTGTGTGTTCCATCTGTGTTCACGATCTATTTTTCTGTAGTTTCCTTCATAATGATTGCTTTCATACCTCATGGGAGATGATCTTCTTGATGTCTCATTCCTTTTGAATTCTAGTCTTCTATCTTGTTGTTCAACTTGTTCTGGAGTGTTGGTTTCATCATTTTCATCTTCCTTCTCTTGTTTTGTTGTTTTCAAACTATCATTGTATCTTAGTCATGTCTTGTCGTTTGGAGATCTTTGATTGCTAAGGATCTCATCTAATTTTTTAGTTCTCTTTTCGAACTTCTTCAATTTTTCTATTTTCAATAGTAGCTCCCCTTTTGTGTGATCCAATTCTGCTTTCAATTTCTCATAATATTCTAATTGTTCCTTCAAGCTATCAATGGTCTTTTCAAGCTTGTAATTATCTTCTTCAAAACTACTCAATTCACCTTTTAGTATTATGTTTTAGTTTCTAAGATTGTTATTTTCAGTTTCAACATGCTTCAACTTTTCAAGATTCTCATCTTCTTGTTCACTCTCTGCATTGTCTTTGTATCCCAAAAAGGAATCAAGGTTGGTTTTTTCATCTGAATCTTCTCTAGAAATGATTTATTCTTCTTTAGAATTATTGTTATCATCATCCTAGGTTTCTTGGGTTATGAATAGGACTTCTCCTCCATCATTATCTTCTTCATCACTCTCATCTGAGGATATGTCATCATCCTTGGAGTAGAAGCTCTTTTTATTGTTGATACTTCTCTTTTTATACTAGAAGTTTTCAACAATATGTCCTATTCTACCACAGTTAAATAATTTGAGAGGATACTTACCTTTGTATCTTCCACTTCCCTTCTAGAACCTTATTATGAAATTTTCTATTTCTTCATCAAGGTCGTTATCCTTGTCTTTTGTCTTATTTATGGCTTTAAAGGTTGCTTCATTGTTTGGCTGGTCACTTTCTATACATGTTCTCATTTCATATGCTATAAGAGACCCATGTAATTCATCCATTGCCATTTTGGTCAAGTCCGTAGTTTCTTCAATGGTAGAGACCTTAGCATCATACTTCAAGAGAAGTGATCTCAACACTTTTTGTACAACCAAGGATTCATCGAGCTCTTCATTTAATCCTTTGATAGCATTAACAACTTCATCATCTCTAAGAAAATGGGTTGCAATATCTTCCTTTTCATTCATATTCAAATTTTCAAATTCTGCTCTATGTCGTTGAAGCTTGACCTGCTTAAATTTTGGATCACCTTCGTAGATACTCTTGAGTTTGTCCCATACCTCTTTAGCAGTGTTGCAGCCCATCACTTTGCTAGCAATGGTTGGTGCCAATGATCCTAGAATGACATGTCTAGATTTTGAATAACAACTCATAAGATTCTTCTCATTTGGATCGGTTGGAGCATTATTTGGGATTACATAGCCATTTACAAATGAGTACCAAATGTCTACTCCCAAATATGTTAGGTAAGTTTTAACTCTATCACTCCAGTATGCATAATTTCTTACATCAAATATTTGAATCCCATTTGAAATGTGCTCATGGTCATCCATCTCTGCTTAGGATTTTCCTTCCAGTGGTTAAAGTTTTTGGAAGGCAACCTGCTCTGATACCAATTGTTGATACTTAGAACACATCACCAAAAGAATTCATCCTCCCTTGAAATCCGGCCTTCTTTACTTCAGATTTCCTATGAAATTTGACTTGTGTATAAAATGAATGTATAATGATATGTATTTATACCCTTTATGTCACTTCCTTTTAACATTAGGTCCGACCTGACAATTTCTTATTTTGTAATTCTTTTCTTTAATTATCTTCAAGGCCGACATGTACTTCCTTCTTCAATTCACTTTGTCATCTTCAAAAATTCATTTCTCCTGAACCATGAGGATACACATGACATGCCACCTACCACCGGAAACAACATGATGTATACTATCCATCCATGAGTTTTGTGTCTGCATGTGCATTGTCCTTCATGTCCAAATACCTTCATCAAAATTGCAGTCCAAAACCAATGACTAGGGTTGACATCAATGACAACAACCAATATTACAAAAAAATAATTGACTGTTAGATGAAGTCAAGTTGCTCGAGTTTTATTCGTGGAATCTCACTTCGGGAGAATTGAGAATTGGGAACAGACAACCCAAAGTCCCGAAGGCCAAAATAAATCTAGATCGTTGATCTAGAAGTGATCACAATCATTAGATCTAGGAGGAGGACATGTGTCGCGTCAAGAGATCCACGTCAGTAGACCACGTCATCAACGAAATGTGGCAAAATAAAGTGATGACAAGTTTCTAGGTCCAGTTGGAACTTTAAGGTTACATAATTCATGAATCTAAGTGACAAGTCAGTAGTGACATCAACAAATTACGTCACTCTGGGAGTTTTTCCTTCGGGGGAAACCGACAACTACCCAAAGCATCGAAGGCTGAAGTTAATGATAATCGTTGATCTAAGATCCTCTAGGATGAATCATAAATGTTAGATCAAAACATGATGTAAGCTCTTCCATGTTGACCACTTCGGCGATGACCAACTTCGGTGGAAATTGGAAAAAAAATTACCTGGACTTCCGAACCTCTGAAATCCAGAAGTCCTGAAGTAAATAGGGGTCGTCCACCTCAACCTTTGATTAAGTCATAGCCGTCGGATTAAGAAGTGTAGGTTTAAGTAATTATTGAAGCTAGATCGTTGATTTGGTTCTGGGATTCATGCTAACCATTGGATCAATCCTTGTGAGAAGTGAACGAGAACCATCCACTCAACTGCAGATCAAGTCATGGTCTTAAATATTTTAGAAACCTATGGACAAGCCCAAATCGTACATCTACGGAATAAAATGTATCGATAATTCGATCTACTTCAATGAAATATACTCCGGAAGGTTGAAATATTGTAGAGGCTGAAAGTCCCAAAGTAAATAGTGGTCATCCATATCAATGTTTGATTAAGTCACAATCATTGGATCAAGTACAATGGAAGGATAGAGTAAAATTAAATCATGAAGTAACACTAATCATTGATATGATTTGGGAGAATTCTCAACCATTGATCAAGCATAGTGGAAGGATATTCTAAGTGAAGGTGTTAACCGACAACAAGCAGTCACCACCAATTTATGACTTATTCGGTAGGTTATCATTCTGAAGGAATTGAACTACTCATAATTCTAGTAACCCGTAGTGTCGGAGTACCAAATCTTTGAAATAAAATCTAAACCGTTGAAGTTTATGGACACATGTCAACTCAAGATTAACACTTCAATGAAATTTAGTTTGAGAGAATTGGAAGTTTATAAAAATAAAAAACGCCCGAAGTCATGAAGTACCGGAGGAAATGACAACCATCCATCTCACGATTGAATCCCAACCATTAGATAAGGATAAGAAAATGTGAGAAATGGGTCTTTTAAAATAATGATCAAACCATTGATCTTAAATCATGATCAACAATGAGGATTAAAACCATGAATTGAAGTTGCTTAAAATATAACACTCTGAAAGATATAACTTCAGAGATAACAAGATTGGGTGAAAGAAGAGGCAATGCTTAAATTAATAAGCTCGTGGTTCTTCGCATATGGTCATATTAAAAACATGGTTTGAAGGAAATGCCTTCATAGGATCTGATTTCTGCAACATTTGTAGTGACGGGTTAGCAAGAACAGAATAAAATACAAAACAAGGGATTTGAAGTCTTTAAATTAAAATAATAATAATAATAGAAATTAATATTATTAATTCAATTGAAGAGGTGTATGGAGAGGTGTATTGGTTAAAACAAAGGGACATAATGCTTCAAAAACATACCTATTAAGAGACAATATAAACAAAGAAGTATGGCGAACAAAAGATGAGTTGAATTTGTTGATGTATATATATTTATATATAATGGATTGAATGAAGGTTCATTATATCGGGTTGGTGCATGTTTGCAAGTTGGGTCTTCTATGACGATTGGATTCCTCACATCTTAGTTGGATCTGAGATTAAAAAGATGGGACTTGTTATGAGGGTTGGATTCCTCATTTCTCAGTTGGATCTGAGAAATACAAGCTGAGTCTTGTAACAGAGATTTGGGTCTTGTAATAGAGAGATGGGTCTCTCATAATTGTTTGAAGATGAGGATTAATCTTATGTATTAATTCAATTTAAATAAATAAATAAAATATTTATTCTTTTATATATATGTTGAGAAATTTAAATAAATATATGTTTTTCAATTAATTTATGAAAATTTGAAATTTGTCCAAAGTTTTGTGAGACTGATTCACCCCCCCCCTCTCAGTTTCAAGTGTACATTTCAACAATAAGCATTAAGAAAAAACCTAGTCCCAGAGATCCTCCAACAAATGATTTTATGGGGAAAAAAATGAGAGCAGAGGGGCCCTAATATATGAAACTTGGTTCCTTGGATCCAACGTAGCTGATGGTTCATCCATCTGGATCCTGGTTTGATTTTTATTGTGATTTGTAACTCGCCACCTCAAGCCATTGAGGAAATTGTTGGAAATTTTGTCTCGGGGCATAAAATCCAGACCGAGAAGCATAAAAAAGTTCTTTAAGCTCTACTGCATCTATTTTTCAAAATCCCACACGAGCATGCTACCCACAATCACCTAACACAATGTTCTTGAAAATTGACCTCTTGTTCAAAATTTGCACTATGCCTCATTCAGCAAAACCCTAGTCCCAAAGATCCTCCATTTTTTTTTCCAGGAAATGGAATGGCAGTGGAGTGACCCCTATATAGGAAACTTGGTGCCCTAGATCCAATGGAACTGAGGGTTTGTCCACCTAAGTCCCATTTTGAGTTTTGTCATAATTTGCAACTCTCCTCCTCAATCCATTCAGAGACATGTTGTAAATTTGGTCCAGGGGAATAAAATCCAAACTGAGTAGCATAATAGAGTTCTGTAAGCTCCCATATGTTTGTTTCACCAAGGAACATTTTACCACACTACCCAGATTCTCCTAGCACAGTGTTCTTGAAAATCAACCTCTTGTTTAGAAATTACACTATGCCTCATTAGGAAAAACCCTAGTCTCGAAGATCCTCCAACAAACGCTTTTCTAGGAAATGAAATGACAATAGAGGGGCCCCTCTAGCGGAAACTTGGTGCCTCAAATCTAATGCAACCAATGGTTATTCCATATGTGTCCTTGTTTTGGATTTATCGCGAGGAAAATCTCCTCGTCAAGCCATTCAGGGCCATGTTGGCAATTTGGTCCAGGGGCATAAAATCCAAACTAAGTAGCATAACAGAGTTTTATAAGCTCCTAAATGTTTGTTTGGTCAAGGTCCATGCGACCACACTACCCACAACCACCTAGAATAGGGTTATTGAAAATCGAACTCTTGTTCAGAATTTGCACTATGCCTCGTTGAGCAAAACCCTAGTCCCAAAGATCCTCCAACAAACTCTTTTTCGGGAAACAAAATTATAGTAGAGGGGTCCCAATAACATAAACCCTATGCCTTGGATCTAATGCAATAGACAATTTTTCCATCCAATTCTTGGTTTGAGTTTTATCGTGAGTTGCAACTCTCCTCCTCAATCCATTTAGGGACATGTTGGAAATTTGGTTCGAGGGCATAAAATCCAAACTGAGTAGCAAAACAGAGTTTCGTAAGCTCCTTCACATTTTCTTGGCCAAGAACCATTTGACCATGATACCCAAAATTTCCAAGAATAATGTTATTTAAAATCAACCTCTTGTCCAGAAATTGCAATATGCCTCATTGAGTAAAACCCTAGTTCTGAAGATCCTCCAAAAAGAAATTTTATGGGAAGCATAATGAAAATGGAGGGGCCCCACTGGAAGAAATTCGGTGCCTCAAATCCAATGCAACTAATGGTTCATCCATATGAGTCCCCATTTGGTTTTTATCATGAGTTGCAACTCGCCTCCTCAAGCCATTCAAGGACATGTTGGCAATTTGGTTCAGGGGCATAAAATCCAAACCAATTAGAATAACAGAGTTCAGTAAGCTCCTGCACATATGTTTGGCTAATTCCCACACTACCCACAATTTCCCATCACAATGTTCTTGAAAATCGACCTCTTGTTCATAAATTTCTCTATGCCTCATTGAGAAAAACCCTAGTCCCGAAGATCCCCCAATAAACGTTTTTTCGGGTAACAAAATGACTAGGAAGGGGCCCCACAAGATGAAACCCAGTGCCTCGGATCCAATGAAATGGATATTTCTTCCATCCAAGTCCCTTTTTTTTTATTATGAATTGCAAATCACCTCCTCAAGGAATTCAAGGACATGTTGGAAATAGTACTAGACCTAAACCATGACCATGACATAGACCTAGACCTAAACCATGACATAGGCATGGACCTAGACCTAGACCAATACCTAAACCTACACCATTAACATGACATAGACCATGATCTAGACCATGGCAAGACAAGGAATGAAAAGGTAAGGAATGGCAATGAAATGTCTAGCTATAGGTCTAGCTCTAGGTAGGGAAATGCAAGAAAGGCAATGCAAGTCAAGGAAAGACATGAAAATGATAAGAAAAGATAGACATGGCAAGGAAAGGCAAGGTCTAGGTCTACATGCTATATCTTGTTATAAAAGTTATTGCATTGAAAGATTAGTTTTTATTTCTTTGATTTTAAATAAAGCCTTGAAGTTATGTTGTTTTTCATGCAATCCAAAATAAATTATGGATAAATAGTACAATGAGACTACACCATAAGGATGGAACATAAAACTATTTATTGACATCCCTTTATATTTAAATCCTATAAATTATGATAATCCATGTTTCATAACTATGAAGATACCTAAGATATATGAATAAAGAAAGCTTATGTTATGACATTGAATTTATCATGCAAGTATTTTTTTCTAATATAGATGGGATAACAACTTGTAGAATTACATGCTTAATGAATCCTTTGATTGTAATTTTTAGGTATTCAACTTGTTCATTTAGTACAAGCATTATTTTTTTAAGTAAAAAAAAAGTTGTGATACACGAATGCCATTATTTTTTTATTAAATTAATTTGAAAACAAATTCTCTCTAACAATGAAAAAAACTATATTTTTACAAGCAATTAGTTTTATGAATATCATAATGAAAGTACCTTTTAGATGAATTGTGGTTATCCAAGGAAAGGAAAGGAAATGCAAGGCAAGACAATGCAACACAAGACAATGCAAGGCATGGCATGGAAATTCAAGGCAAGTCATGGCATGGAAATTCAAGGCAAGACAAGGAATGGAATGACAAGGCAAGGCATGGTATGGCATGGCATGGAATGGCATGTAAAGGCAAGTCAAGGCATGGAAATGAATTGCATGGAAAAACAAGGCATGTCATGGAAAGGCATGGAAAGGCATGGCTTGGAAAGGCATGGATTGGAAAGCCAAGGCATGGCATGGAAAGTAAATGAAATACATGACATGGAAAGGAAAGGCATGGCATGGAAATAAAATAAATGCATGGGAAAGGCATGGCATGGCATGGAAAGGAAGGGCATCGAATGACATGGTATGGAATAGAAAGGCAAGGCATGGCATGACAAGGTAAGGCGTGGCATGGCATGACAAGGTAAGGCATGGCATGGCATACCATGGCAAGAAAAGGCAAGGCATGCCATGGCATGGCATGGAAAGGAAAGGCATGGCATGGCATGGAAAGGCATGCCATGGAAAGGGAAGGGAAGGCATGGAAACACATGGTATGGCATGGCATGGAAAAGAAAGGCATGGCTTGTGAAGGCAAGGAAATACATGGAAAGGAAATGCATGGCATGGAAGGGAAAGTAAATGCATGGCATGGAAAGCCAAGGCAAGGCAAGACATGGTAAGGCAAGGCATGGCAATGCAAGGCAAGGAAAGACATGGAAATTCATGGTATTGCATGGCATGGCAAGGAAAAGCATGGATTGGCATGGCAAGGCAAGGCATGACAAGGAAAGGAAAGGCATGGTATGACATGGAAAGGAAAGGAAATTAAAGGTGTGGAATGATCTGGAAGGGAAAGGAAAGGAATGGCATGGAAATGCATGACATGGAAAGTGAAGGAAAGGTAAGTCATGGCATGGAAATGCATGGCATGGAATGACATGGAAATTAAAGGAATGGAAAGACATGATATGGAAAGGAAATACATGGCATGGCAAGGCAAGGTAAGGCATGGTAGGGCATGGAAAGGAAAGGAATGGTTTGGAAATGAAATACATGGAAATACAAGGAAAGGCATGGCATGGCATGAAATTTCAAGGAAAGGAAACACAAGTCCTGTCATGGTATGGCATGGAAAGGCATGGCATTGCATGACATGGAAAGGCAAGGATTGGCATGGCATGGAAAGTCCTGGAAAGACAAGGCAAAGCATGGCATGGCAAGGCAAGGAAAGACATGGAATGGTATGGAATGTAAAGGAAAGGCATGGCATGGCATTGCAAGGTATGGAATGGCATGTCATGTCATGGAAAGTGAAGGCAAGAAAGACATGGCATGGAAAGGCATGGTAGGGAAAGGGATGGCATGAAATGGAAAGGAAAGACATGGAAAGGAATGACATGGAAATGAAGGCCATTCCATGTCATGGCATGGAATGGATGGGAAATTCAAGGCATGACATGGAAAGGAAATTCATGGAAAAGCATGGCATGGCATGGAAATGAAAGGAATGGCTTAGTAAGTCAAGGAAAGGATAGGAAAGGCATGACATGGCATGGAAATGCAAGGCAATGCAAGGAATTTCATGGCATCGTATGACAATGCATAGAATGTCATTGCATGGTAAGTGAAGGAAAGACAAGGCATGACATGTGATGTCATTGCAAGTAAAGGCAAGACAAGGCATGGAATGGGAAGACAATGCATGGCATGGAAAGCCAATACATGGAAAGGAAATACATGGTAAGGCATGGTAGGGAAAGGTAAGGTATGCCATGGTATATCATGGAAAGGAAATACATGACATGGCATGGCATGGAAAGGAAAAAAAATTGCATTGGATGGAAATGAAATTTGTGATATAAAGTTAAGTCATATGTCCCTAGACAAAAAAAATATTTCTTGGGATGAGAAATGTTCCTTTTTTTATTCTTATTTAATTTCAATCCACATTTTGATTGCAATTTTTACTTGAATAATGTTATGGAAACATATATATTTATTGTTGTATAGGTTAAAATCGGAAGCTACATGGAAATACATGCAAGGAATGATTATTCTATTTCAGTTCATAGTTGTGTTCTAGGGATTTGTAAATGTAACAACCTATATTTTGTCCTTACAAGGTTAGAACTTTGATTTTTACTTATCTTAGTGATTCATTGCTTAGCATTTGTTGGGTTTAGTTAGAATCATATAGACATTTGATATGTATACATATGGATTTATTTATGTGTTGTGGGATGTTATTCTTATTGTTATATGTTTATAATGATGAAAGTTTTGTGATTTGTTTAAACATGCATATTGAAATGTGGAACTTTGGTATGTGAATACTAGTTCAAAATTATGTATAATAGATGCAAAGTGTCATGTAAATAAACACAC
>JASDQU010305475.1:0-18605 GCA_032191745.1 Picea mariana | reverse complement strand
CCTGTCAGTGTCAAGTGTACATTTCAACAATTGGTATTAGAGCGAGTGCCTTCAACACAAATTAAACACTAGAAGGTATATTATGAAGAAATGGGTGGACAAATGGCTATCACCACAAATGAAGCTCCCTTATATGATGGACTGAATTATTTATCATGGAAGAAAAATATGAAAAGATATATGAAACCAAGAGGATCTGGAGTTTGGGATTCGGTAGTAAGTAAGACCTGACACTTAACTACTTCAAAGAGAACAACCAAAACTGCAAAGGAAGCAAGGAGAAACAATTCATTATCCTTAAAAGAAATCTAGGATGGATTGTCAGACCAAGTCAAAGAAAATATGAGGCACTACAAATCTGCTAAATAATTATGGCTCCAGCTAGAAAATTGTTAACAGAATGAAACATAAGAAGAAGAGAAATACTATCAAAGTAAGGATCAAGACTCAGATAAAGAGGATTCCTGTCAAAATAAATAACAAAACTTAGAAGAAGAAAATTATTATCAAGATAAGGAACAAGATAAAGAAAAGGAGAATTCCAACAAGATTGAAGAACATAATACCGAGGAAGAGATTTCAAATAATAATAAAATGCAGGACATGATACAACTCCCTATCATAAAAAAGGATAAACTCATCAAAAATTTAATTCAATCCTCATTCATAAATGAAGGAAATAATTTCATCAAGGAATTAATTCATACTCAGTAAGTACTAAAGAAATACTACAAAATCTTAAGATTGATGTTACATCAACAATATAAGAGATTCATATGGAACTAGGAAATGGTTTATATAGTAAAGTTCTTGTGGGGACTATTGACAATCTTGAGTACAAAACTATGTGAACTCTAGAAGAGTTGGAGAAACTTCAACAAAAAGATGTGTTTCTACTACAATAGTTAGATCAATTTAACCATGAAGAGCATGAGCTAAAGATTCAGTTAGAAAATAGAGAAGAAGAGATCAAAAGCTTGAAATATGAAGCTGCTAATCTAATAGAAGAAATGGAAGAATTAAAGACACATGACAATAAAAGAAAATAAGTACTAAATGAAATAGAAGAATTGGTTAACATTATAAAACCTCAACTTGAGGAAACTAAAGAATGTGAAGAAGTCCTAAAGATCCAGTTAACTAGGAAAGAAAAATGTTGGAATCAGAAATGATCAACTTCAAAAAGATAAATGAAAGTACTAATGCATATCTAATGACTTAAATTGAAGAAGCTAAGAAAAATAAAGAATCCTAGAAGATCCAAATAACTAAAAAGGAATAATCTTTCCAAATGTTTGAATTAGAAGCCATCAACCTCAAAAGGATTCGGCTACAATACGAGGATGAAATCAAAATATTGAAAACTAATTTTTTTTAGCTAAAAAATATATATGGAAGAATTGAAGACATATGACAAAGCTATTAAATGAAAAGAAGTCTTGGATGAGACAATGATCCTATGATTTTAAAAGATCAAGAGAGGTAGCATGCAAAGAATCCATGTACATAAGGAATAATTAAGTACAAGGAATTAAGAGATCGGGAGGGTTAACGACAGAAGATCGATGCATAAATAAATACACAAATAGTTATTAAAAATGTCAGGAGAAATTGAGATGAAATAGATCAGAAGCACGAAACATTAATCAAATATCAGAAGGGAAAGTGCATTACTGAAAATCAATTAGGATTGAAATCCCCATGGTAAAACTACAAAATAATCGAGGGAGAATCTTGTACATTGATGTATATTTTGGGACAAACTAGGATCATCGATCTGAGAGTTACAGAGGAGGACCTTCGAATCAAACATTTGATTAAGTCCTGAGCATTGGATCTTAGTAAGGGAAGATCAACGATGGAGAACCATTGTGGGATGCAAGGGTTGAGTTAATGACTGCACAAGTTTTGGTTCCAAAATATTCCATGATCATTGATCTACTATGGGAGAATTCTCGACTATTAGATGAAATCAAGGTTTAATCAGGTAATCTCACTTCGGAAAAATTGAGAATTGGGAATGAGTAACCCAAAGTCCCGAAGGCCAAAATGAATCTAGACCATTGATATAGAACTAATCACAATAATTGGATCAAGGATTCACGAGATCCCAAAATACCTGAAATCCTGAAAACAGTTGCATTGTGTTAGGATTTTTGAATCAAAGATGGACCATTATATGAAGTCAAGTTGCTCGAATTTTATTCAGGGAATCTCACTTTGGGAGAATTGAGAATTGGGAATGGATAACCCAAATTCCCAAAGGCCAGAATGAATCTACACTGATTATCTAGAACCGATCACTGTCATTGATCAAGAATTCATGAGATCCCGAAATAGATGAAATACTCACAATCGTTGGATCGTGTTAAGATTTTTGCATCAAAGATGTTGATACTTAGAACACATCACCAAAAGACTTCATCCTCCCTTGAAATATGGCCTTCTTTACTTCAGATTTCCTCTGAAATTCAACTTATGTATTAAATGAATGTATAATGATATGTATTTATACCCTTTATGTCACTTCCTTTTAACATTAGGTCCGACCTGACGACAATTTCTTATTTTTTAATTATTTTCTTTAATTATCTTCAAGGCCGACCTGCACTTCATTCTTCAATTCACTTTGTCATCTTCAAAAATTCATTTCTCCTGAACCATGAGGATCCACGTGACATGCCACCTACCAATGGAAACAACATGATTTATACTATCCATCCATGGGTGTTGTGTCTACATGTACATTTTCCTTCATGTCCAAAGACCTTCATCAAACTTGCAGTCCAAAACCAATGAGTAGGGTTGACATCAATGACAAAAACCAATATTCCAACAATCTCGCCCTTTGTCATTGATGGCAACACTCATGCTCCCCCTATAATCATGATTCCAATTTCTCTCCCTCTTTGACATCAATGGAAAAGGGTAGGACTTCTCTCCCTGAGTTTAATGGAAAAGGGTAAGTCTCTTCTATGGGGTTGGTACCCCTGAACATGTGGCACTCAATAATACTTCATCCTTATTTTTTGGTCTTCGAGACTTTTTCTTCCTTGGAATCCTTTTTTGTGGCTTATATATTCTCTCTCTTCTTCATGTCTAGGATGTGTATGTTGTTTGGTATTCTTGTTACATTTGCAACCAATCTTCCTGAGTTATTTTCTCTGATTTTACATTTTTGGGAGTCAAACATAAGAGTGTATCCTTGATTACATATTTTGCTGACACTGAGGATATTATGCTTAAGATATTCAAACAATAGGACTTTTCCTGCTTTTACATTTTCACTTCCAAGATTTATGGTTCCTTTTCCAATTATTTTGGTAGATGAGTCATCTCCAAATGCAACATTTCCACCCTTTTTCTTCAATTTGACAAATTTTCTTTGATATCTAGTCATATGAGATGAGCACCCACTATCTATGAACCATTCATATTCTTCTTTTCATTCTTTAGTGACCAATTCTATTCGACAATTTTCATTGTATGGAATTTCTTTCCTTTTCCATGTTGTAGTTGGTATACCGAAATTTGGCATATGGTTATCTTCCTTCATCTCTCTGCAATCTTGTGATTTGTGACCAAGATTATTGCACTTGTAACATACAATATTTTGATCCATTAATGGGTCAAATGGATCATAATTTATGTTGACAGGTCTATGAACATTTCCATATCTATTATTTTCACCATTCATGTAGCTTCTATAGTTATTCTGTTAATTGATTCTAGAATTGATTGCCTTGTGTCCAAAGTTTCCACAAGTATAACAATGTCAAAGAAATAAATTTTGATACATAGGAGTAAGTGATATTCTTTTTTGTGTGTTCCATCTGTGTTCACGATCTATTTTTCTGTAGTTTCCTTCATAATGATTGCTTTCATACCTCATGGGAGATGATCTTCTTGATGTCTCATTCCTTTTGAATTCTAGTCTTCTATCTTGTTGTTCAACTTGTTCTGGAGTGTTGGTTTCATCATTTTCATCTTCCTTCTCTTGTTTTGTTGTTTTCAAACTATCATTGTATCTTAGTCATGTCTTGTCGTTTGGAGATCTTTGATTGCTAAGGATCTCATCTAATTTTTTAGTTCTCTTTTCGAACTTCTTCAATTTTTCTATTTTCAATAGTAGCTCCCCTTTTGTGTGATCCAATTCTGCTTTCAATTTCTCATAATATTCTAATTGTTCCTTCAAGCTATCAATGGTCTTTTCAAGCTTGTAATTATCTTCTTCAAAACTACTCAATTCACCTTTTAGTATTATGTTTTAGTTTCTAAGATTGTTATTTTCAGTTTCAACATGCTTCAACTTTTCAAGATTCTCATCTTCTTGTTCACTCTCTGCATTGTCTTTGTATCCCAAAAAGGAATCAAGGTTGGTTTTTTCATCTGAATCTTCTCTAGAAATGATTTATTCTTCTTTAGAATTATTGTTATCATCATCCTAGGTTTCTTGGGTTATGAATAGGACTTCTCCTCCATCATTATCTTCTTCATCACTCTCATCTGAGGATATGTCATCATCCTTGGAGTAGAAGCTCTTTTTATTGTTGATACTTCTCTTTTTATACTAGAAGTTTTCAACAATATGTCCTATTCTACCACAGTTAAATAATTTGAGAGGATACTTACCTTTGTATCTTCCACTTCCCTTCTAGAACCTTATTATGAAATTTTCTATTTCTTCATCAAGGTCGTTATCCTTGTCTTTTGTCTTATTTATGGCTTTAAAGGTTGCTTCATTGTTTGGCTGGTCACTTTCTATACATGTTCTCATTTCATATGCTATAAGAGACCCATGTAATTCATCCATTGCCATTTTGGTCAAGTCCGTAGTTTCTTCAATGGTAGAGACCTTAGCATCATACTTCAAGAGAAGTGATCTCAACACTTTTTGTACAACCAAGGATTCATCGAGCTCTTCATTTAATCCTTTGATAGCATTAACAACTTCATCATCTCTAAGAAAATGGGTTGCAATATCTTCCTTTTCATTCATATTCAAATTTTCAAATTCTGCTCTATGTCGTTGAAGCTTGACCTGCTTAAATTTTGGATCACCTTCGTAGATACTCTTGAGTTTGTCCCATACCTCTTTAGCAGTGTTGCAGCCCATCACTTTGCTAGCAATGGTTGGTGCCAATGATCCTAGAATGACATGTCTAGATTTTGAATAACAACTCATAAGATTCTTCTCATTTGGATCGGTTGGAGCATTATTTGGGATTACATAGCCATTTACAAATGAGTACCAAATGTCTACTCCCAAATATGTTAGGTAAGTTTTAACTCTATCACTCCAGTATGCATAATTTCTTACATCAAATATTTGAATCCCATTTGAAATGTGCTCATGGTCATCCATCTCTGCTTAGGATTTTCCTTCCAGTGGTTAAAGTTTTTGGAAGGCAACCTGCTCTGATACCAATTGTTGATACTTAGAACACATCACCAAAAGAATTCATCCTCCCTTGAAATCCGGCCTTCTTTACTTCAGATTTCCTATGAAATTTGACTTGTGTATAAAATGAATGTATAATGATATGTATTTATACCCTTTATGTCACTTCCTTTTAACATTAGGTCCGACCTGACAATTTCTTATTTTGTAATTCTTTTCTTTAATTATCTTCAAGGCCGACATGTACTTCCTTCTTCAATTCACTTTGTCATCTTCAAAAATTCATTTCTCCTGAACCATGAGGATACACATGACATGCCACCTACCACCGGAAACAACATGATGTATACTATCCATCCATGAGTTTTGTGTCTGCATGTGCATTGTCCTTCATGTCCAAATACCTTCATCAAAATTGCAGTCCAAAACCAATGACTAGGGTTGACATCAATGACAACAACCAATATTACAAAAAAATAATTGACTGTTAGATGAAGTCAAGTTGCTCGAGTTTTATTCGTGGAATCTCACTTCGGGAGAATTGAGAATTGGGAACAGACAACCCAAAGTCCCGAAGGCCAAAATAAATCTAGATCGTTGATCTAGAAGTGATCACAATCATTAGATCTAGGAGGAGGACATGTGTCGCGTCAAGAGATCCACGTCAGTAGACCACGTCATCAACGAAATGTGGCAAAATAAAGTGATGACAAGTTTCTAGGTCCAGTTGGAACTTTAAGGTTACATAATTCATGAATCTAAGTGACAAGTCAGTAGTGACATCAACAAATTACGTCACTCTGGGAGTTTTTCCTTCGGGGGAAACCGACAACTACCCAAAGCATCGAAGGCTGAAGTTAATGATAATCGTTGATCTAAGATCCTCTAGGATGAATCATAAATGTTAGATCAAAACATGATGTAAGCTCTTCCATGTTGACCACTTCGGCGATGACCAACTTCGGTGGAAATTGGAAAAAAAATTACCTGGACTTCCGAACCTCTGAAATCCAGAAGTCCTGAAGTAAATAGGGGTCGTCCACCTCAACCTTTGATTAAGTCATAGCCGTCGGATTAAGAAGTGTAGGTTTAAGTAATTATTGAAGCTAGATCGTTGATTTGGTTCTGGGATTCATGCTAACCATTGGATCAATCCTTGTGAGAAGTGAACGAGAACCATCCACTCAACTGCAGATCAAGTCATGGTCTTAAATATTTTAGAAACCTATGGACAAGCCCAAATCGTACATCTACGGAATAAAATGTATCGATAATTCGATCTACTTCAATGAAATATACTCCGGAAGGTTGAAATATTGTAGAGGCTGAAAGTCCCAAAGTAAATAGTGGTCATCCATATCAATGTTTGATTAAGTCACAATCATTGGATCAAGTACAATGGAAGGATAGAGTAAAATTAAATCATGAAGTAACACTAATCATTGATATGATTTGGGAGAATTCTCAACCATTGATCAAGCATAGTGGAAGGATATTCTAAGTGAAGGTGTTAACCGACAACAAGCAGTCACCACCAATTTATGACTTATTCGGTAGGTTATCATTCTGAAGGAATTGAACTACTCATAATTCTAGTAACCCGTAGTGTCGGAGTACCAAATCTTTGAAATAAAATCTAAACCGTTGAAGTTTATGGACACATGTCAACTCAAGATTAACACTTCAATGAAATTTAGTTTGAGAGAATTGGAAGTTTATAAAAATAAAAAACGCCCGAAGTCATGAAGTACCGGAGGAAATGACAACCATCCATCTCACGATTGAATCCCAACCATTAGATAAGGATAAGAAAATGTGAGAAATGGGTCTTTTAAAATAATGATCAAACCATTGATCTTAAATCATGATCAACAATGAGGATTAAAACCATGAATTGAAGTTGCTTAAAATATAACACTCTGAAAGATATAACTTCAGAGATAACAAGATTGGGTGAAAGAAGAGGCAATGCTTAAATTAATAAGCTCGTGGTTCTTCGCATATGGTCATATTAAAAACATGGTTTGAAGGAAATGCCTTCATAGGATCTGATTTCTGCAACATTTGTAGTGACGGGTTAGCAAGAACAGAATAAAATACAAAACAAGGGATTTGAAGTCTTTAAATTAAAATAATAATAATAATAGAAATTAATATTATTAATTCAATTGAAGAGGTGTATGGAGAGGTGTATTGGTTAAAACAAAGGGACATAATGCTTCAAAAACATACCTATTAAGAGACAATATAAACAAAGAAGTATGGCGAACAAAAGATGAGTTGAATTTGTTGATGTATATATATTTATATATAATGGATTGAATGAAGGTTCATTATATCGGGTTGGTGCATGTTTGCAAGTTGGGTCTTCTATGACGATTGGATTCCTCACATCTTAGTTGGATCTGAGATTAAAAAGATGGGACTTGTTATGAGGGTTGGATTCCTCATTTCTCAGTTGGATCTGAGAAATACAAGCTGAGTCTTGTAACAGAGATTTGGGTCTTGTAATAGAGAGATGGGTCTCTCATAATTGTTTGAAGATGAGGATTAATCTTATGTATTAATTCAATTTAAATAAATAAATAAAATATTTATTCTTTTATATATATGTTGAGAAATTTAAATAAATATATGTTTTTCAATTAATTTATGAAAATTTGAAATTTGTCCAAAGTTTTGTGAGACTGATTCACCCCCCCCCTCTCAGTTTCAAGTGTACATTTCAACAATAAGCATTAAGAAAAAACCTAGTCCCAGAGATCCTCCAACAAATGATTTTATGGGGAAAAAAATGAGAGCAGAGGGGCCCTAATATATGAAACTTGGTTCCTTGGATCCAACGTAGCTGATGGTTCATCCATCTGGATCCTGGTTTGATTTTTATTGTGATTTGTAACTCGCCACCTCAAGCCATTGAGGAAATTGTTGGAAATTTTGTCTCGGGGCATAAAATCCAGACCGAGAAGCATAAAAAAGTTCTTTAAGCTCTACTGCATCTATTTTTCAAAATCCCACACGAGCATGCTACCCACAATCACCTAACACAATGTTCTTGAAAATTGACCTCTTGTTCAAAATTTGCACTATGCCTCATTCAGCAAAACCCTAGTCCCAAAGATCCTCCATTTTTTTTTCCAGGAAATGGAATGGCAGTGGAGTGACCCCTATATAGGAAACTTGGTGCCCTAGATCCAATGGAACTGAGGGTTTGTCCACCTAAGTCCCATTTTGAGTTTTGTCATAATTTGCAACTCTCCTCCTCAATCCATTCAGAGACATGTTGTAAATTTGGTCCAGGGGAATAAAATCCAAACTGAGTAGCATAATAGAGTTCTGTAAGCTCCCATATGTTTGTTTCACCAAGGAACATTTTACCACACTACCCAGATTCTCCTAGCACAGTGTTCTTGAAAATCAACCTCTTGTTTAGAAATTACACTATGCCTCATTAGGAAAAACCCTAGTCTCGAAGATCCTCCAACAAACGCTTTTCTAGGAAATGAAATGACAATAGAGGGGCCCCTCTAGCGGAAACTTGGTGCCTCAAATCTAATGCAACCAATGGTTATTCCATATGTGTCCTTGTTTTGGATTTATCGCGAGGAAAATCTCCTCGTCAAGCCATTCAGGGCCATGTTGGCAATTTGGTCCAGGGGCATAAAATCCAAACTAAGTAGCATAACAGAGTTTTATAAGCTCCTAAATGTTTGTTTGGTCAAGGTCCATGCGACCACACTACCCACAACCACCTAGAATAGGGTTATTGAAAATCGAACTCTTGTTCAGAATTTGCACTATGCCTCGTTGAGCAAAACCCTAGTCCCAAAGATCCTCCAACAAACTCTTTTTCGGGAAACAAAATTATAGTAGAGGGGTCCCAATAACATAAACCCTATGCCTTGGATCTAATGCAATAGACAATTTTTCCATCCAATTCTTGGTTTGAGTTTTATCGTGAGTTGCAACTCTCCTCCTCAATCCATTTAGGGACATGTTGGAAATTTGGTTCGAGGGCATAAAATCCAAACTGAGTAGCAAAACAGAGTTTCGTAAGCTCCTTCACATTTTCTTGGCCAAGAACCATTTGACCATGATACCCAAAATTTCCAAGAATAATGTTATTTAAAATCAACCTCTTGTCCAGAAATTGCAATATGCCTCATTGAGTAAAACCCTAGTTCTGAAGATCCTCCAAAAAGAAATTTTATGGGAAGCATAATGAAAATGGAGGGGCCCCACTGGAAGAAATTCGGTGCCTCAAATCCAATGCAACTAATGGTTCATCCATATGAGTCCCCATTTGGTTTTTATCATGAGTTGCAACTCGCCTCCTCAAGCCATTCAAGGACATGTTGGCAATTTGGTTCAGGGGCATAAAATCCAAACCAATTAGAATAACAGAGTTCAGTAAGCTCCTGCACATATGTTTGGCTAATTCCCACACTACCCACAATTTCCCATCACAATGTTCTTGAAAATCGACCTCTTGTTCATAAATTTCTCTATGCCTCATTGAGAAAAACCCTAGTCCCGAAGATCCCCCAATAAACGTTTTTTCGGGTAACAAAATGACTAGGAAGGGGCCCCACAAGATGAAACCCAGTGCCTCGGATCCAATGAAATGGATATTTCTTCCATCCAAGTCCCTTTTTTTTTATTATGAATTGCAAATCACCTCCTCAAGGAATTCAAGGACATGTTGGAAATAGTACTAGACCTAAACCATGACCATGACATAGACCTAGACCTAAACCATGACATAGGCATGGACCTAGACCTAGACCAATACCTAAACCTACACCATTAACATGACATAGACCATGATCTAGACCATGGCAAGACAAGGAATGAAAAGGTAAGGAATGGCAATGAAATGTCTAGCTATAGGTCTAGCTCTAGGTAGGGAAATGCAAGAAAGGCAATGCAAGTCAAGGAAAGACATGAAAATGATAAGAAAAGATAGACATGGCAAGGAAAGGCAAGGTCTAGGTCTACATGCTATATCTTGTTATAAAAGTTATTGCATTGAAAGATTAGTTTTTATTTCTTTGATTTTAAATAAAGCCTTGAAGTTATGTTGTTTTTCATGCAATCCAAAATAAATTATGGATAAATAGTACAATGAGACTACACCATAAGGATGGAACATAAAACTATTTATTGACATCCCTTTATATTTAAATCCTATAAATTATGATAATCCATGTTTCATAACTATGAAGATACCTAAGATATATGAATAAAGAAAGCTTATGTTATGACATTGAATTTATCATGCAAGTATTTTTTTCTAATATAGATGGGATAACAACTTGTAGAATTACATGCTTAATGAATCCTTTGATTGTAATTTTTAGGTATTCAACTTGTTCATTTAGTACAAGCATTATTTTTTTAAGTAAAAAAAAAGTTGTGATACACGAATGCCATTATTTTTTTATTAAATTAATTTGAAAACAAATTCTCTCTAACAATGAAAAAAACTATATTTTTACAAGCAATTAGTTTTATGAATATCATAATGAAAGTACCTTTTAGATGAATTGTGGTTATCCAAGGAAAGGAAAGGAAATGCAAGGCAAGACAATGCAACACAAGACAATGCAAGGCATGGCATGGAAATTCAAGGCAAGTCATGGCATGGAAATTCAAGGCAAGACAAGGAATGGAATGACAAGGCAAGGCATGGTATGGCATGGCATGGAATGGCATGTAAAGGCAAGTCAAGGCATGGAAATGAATTGCATGGAAAAACAAGGCATGTCATGGAAAGGCATGGAAAGGCATGGCTTGGAAAGGCATGGATTGGAAAGCCAAGGCATGGCATGGAAAGTAAATGAAATACATGACATGGAAAGGAAAGGCATGGCATGGAAATAAAATAAATGCATGGGAAAGGCATGGCATGGCATGGAAAGGAAGGGCATCGAATGACATGGTATGGAATAGAAAGGCAAGGCATGGCATGACAAGGTAAGGCGTGGCATGGCATGACAAGGTAAGGCATGGCATGGCATACCATGGCAAGAAAAGGCAAGGCATGCCATGGCATGGCATGGAAAGGAAAGGCATGGCATGGCATGGAAAGGCATGCCATGGAAAGGGAAGGGAAGGCATGGAAACACATGGTATGGCATGGCATGGAAAAGAAAGGCATGGCTTGTGAAGGCAAGGAAATACATGGAAAGGAAATGCATGGCATGGAAGGGAAAGTAAATGCATGGCATGGAAAGCCAAGGCAAGGCAAGACATGGTAAGGCAAGGCATGGCAATGCAAGGCAAGGAAAGACATGGAAATTCATGGTATTGCATGGCATGGCAAGGAAAAGCATGGATTGGCATGGCAAGGCAAGGCATGACAAGGAAAGGAAAGGCATGGTATGACATGGAAAGGAAAGGAAATTAAAGGTGTGGAATGATCTGGAAGGGAAAGGAAAGGAATGGCATGGAAATGCATGACATGGAAAGTGAAGGAAAGGTAAGTCATGGCATGGAAATGCATGGCATGGAATGACATGGAAATTAAAGGAATGGAAAGACATGATATGGAAAGGAAATACATGGCATGGCAAGGCAAGGTAAGGCATGGTAGGGCATGGAAAGGAAAGGAATGGTTTGGAAATGAAATACATGGAAATACAAGGAAAGGCATGGCATGGCATGAAATTTCAAGGAAAGGAAACACAAGTCCTGTCATGGTATGGCATGGAAAGGCATGGCATTGCATGACATGGAAAGGCAAGGATTGGCATGGCATGGAAAGTCCTGGAAAGACAAGGCAAAGCATGGCATGGCAAGGCAAGGAAAGACATGGAATGGTATGGAATGTAAAGGAAAGGCATGGCATGGCATTGCAAGGTATGGAATGGCATGTCATGTCATGGAAAGTGAAGGCAAGAAAGACATGGCATGGAAAGGCATGGTAGGGAAAGGGATGGCATGAAATGGAAAGGAAAGACATGGAAAGGAATGACATGGAAATGAAGGCCATTCCATGTCATGGCATGGAATGGATGGGAAATTCAAGGCATGACATGGAAAGGAAATTCATGGAAAAGCATGGCATGGCATGGAAATGAAAGGAATGGCTTAGTAAGTCAAGGAAAGGATAGGAAAGGCATGACATGGCATGGAAATGCAAGGCAATGCAAGGAATTTCATGGCATCGTATGACAATGCATAGAATGTCATTGCATGGTAAGTGAAGGAAAGACAAGGCATGACATGTGATGTCATTGCAAGTAAAGGCAAGACAAGGCATGGAATGGGAAGACAATGCATGGCATGGAAAGCCAATACATGGAAAGGAAATACATGGTAAGGCATGGTAGGGAAAGGTAAGGTATGCCATGGTATATCATGGAAAGGAAATACATGACATGGCATGGCATGGAAAGGAAAAAAAATTGCATTGGATGGAAATGAAATTTGTGATATAAAGTTAAGTCATATGTCCCTAGACAAAAAAAATATTTCTTGGGATGAGAAATGTTCCTTTTTTTATTCTTATTTAATTTCAATCCACATTTTGATTGCAATTTTTACTTGAATAATGTTATGGAAACATATATATTTATTGTTGTATAGGTTAAAATCGGAAGCTACATGGAAATACATGCAAGGAATGATTATTCTATTTCAGTTCATAGTTGTGTTCTAGGGATTTGTAAATGTAACAACCTATATTTTGTCCTTACAAGGTTAGAACTTTGATTTTTACTTATCTTAGTGATTCATTGCTTAGCATTTGTTGGGTTTAGTTAGAATCATATAGACATTTGATATGTATACATATGGATTTATTTATGTGTTGTGGGATGTTATTCTTATTGTTATATGTTTATAATGATGAAAGTTTTGTGATTTGTTTAAACATGCATATTGAAATGTGGAACTTTGGTATGTGAATACTAGTTCAAAATTATGTATAATAGATGCAAAGTGTCATGTAAATAAACACACCTTTCTTAATTGAACATTAATACAGATAAGGATTCTCATATGAAATTTGTAATGTATATGCATGGATATGAACTATGTGATATCCAAATGACTATAGTGTTGAGGTGACCAAGGAAATGCATGGCAAGGAAATTCAAGGCAAGGCAAGGCAAGAAATTGCATGGAAAGGAAAGGCAAGGAAAGGCATGGAACAGAAAGGAAATAAAAGGAAATGCATGGAAAGGCATGGCATGGAAAGGAAAGGCATGGCGAGGCATGGAATGCCAAGGAAATGCATGCCATGGAAAATCATGGAATGTCATGGCATGGAAAGTAAAGGCAAGGTAAGTCATGGCATGAAAAGGAAAGGAATGGCAAGGAATGGAAAGGCATGGAATGGGAAGTCAAATAAAGGCATGGTATGGAATAACATGGAAAGGTAAGGAAAGGTAAGGAAATACAAGGAAAGGAAAGGTAAGGTAAGGGAATGCAACGCAAGGGAAAGGAAAGGCAGGGCTAGGCAAGCAGGAAAGCAAAGTAAATGCAAGACTAGGAAATAAATGCAAGCAAAGACAAGGAAAGGAAAGGCTAGGCATTGATCACATACTTTGTTGTGGACACCCCATCCACTTGGCATCTTGAACATTCATCCATGGAGTTGGATACCTTGGAATTCACACATGTGTAGTGGTTGCATGCATATACATTCTTGGAGGGAGAATTCCATGTGGACACTTGGCATTTGAATTGGCTTTATGCCTATTTTGTGTGGTGTGTTCCCTTCATGAGCACTATTTGGTGCATACTAGTACTATTTTTGGATGAGAGCGAATTTCTTTGGAGAGGATAATGTCCACATGTTGTAACATGGTCAACCATGGATTAAGAAGAGATCTAACTAATTCATTATTATAATATTTATTTGACTTGTCATGGAGTTAGTTAGAGAAGAGAGTCACTCTATAAAGAAGATTTATCTCTATCCATTGTAAAGGGTGGAGAATTTGGGTATTTAGGAGCTCTCCTCTTGGGATGCATTGTAGAGAATTTTGGAAACCTTAATGGAGAATTTGAGTTATATTTTCATTTGATGTGAGGATTTATTGTGCACTCATATTTTATGTGTTGATTTTGTATTAAGAAACCCTTGTAACATGTTTGGATTCTTGTTATAATGAACCATGATTCATTTTGGATAGAGTAATGTGAGGTTTCAACTCTCTTATTTCTATTGTGATTATGTTAGCCTACATTATTGTTATAATTGGTTCCTAGAGTATTAACTAGGATGGGTCTTCAATATTTTGTCAAATTTAGGTAATGATAACCATTAATTGCCTATAGATTTAGCACTTAACAATATTTTCTACCATAAGGGATTTGTTAATGTGTAACACAAGTATTTATAATAACTTAAAAAGAATGAATTATTCTTACTTACATATACTTCATTAATACTTTAAAAAGTAAGTAATCAAATTAAATAAATTCATACATTCATACACATAAAATTCATACATTTGTCAAGATAAAATGAAAAAACAATGAGATTCATAAAAAAACATGTCATGAAATGCATGTGTGTGTATACAACATTGTCTAAATTGTATATTTATTTACAAAATGACACCTCATGCCCAATATGCAAAATGACAGCAAGTTCCCTAACATAAAAAAAAACAGCCACATGGTGGCCTAGATACAAAATGTCAGTCATTGGTCGCTCATTGACCACTTTCACCCTCTCCACCCTCAATAACATCCTATAAATCAATATTTCTTCTCTTTGTCGAGGAAGAACCTCAATTGGTTTTGGGCCTGGGCATGGTTCGTCACTCTAGAGACTACACAAAGAAAAAACACAGTTATAAGTTTTTTTCCACAATGAATTAAAAGACTTACAAAATGATACTTTGTAATTCAACATAAGATAACTCACTAAAGATGGTACTAATAATTGTGTGGGTGTTACCCTCCTCCATGACCTAATCTCTCAGTGATTCCACCCTATGTCAGTTACAAGGATAAAATCATGAAATTTAAACAAATATGCATAAAATCAATTAGATTTATGATACATAAAAAATTATCATCAACACATTATCTTACCATGAATATCTCGGGCATCGATGGAGAGTCACTAACAGGTGGAGCGATTCACTGTAAAACCTGATCCAAGGAAACCTCTACTCTGGCAACCTCGTTGGATGGTGCATATGGAAATGGTGGGGGGGGTGGGTAGCATAATATTGCATCCATTATGGATGGATGGAATGGAAGAGGTGATGCATATGGGCGGATTTTGGGTGCATCCACTGAGGATGCATGGAATAAGAAAGATGCTGGAGGTGGGAGGCAATGGATCCCCATTGACTGTACAAGTGATGAAATAACCCTTGGCATGGAGTAAGGTAACCTAGACATTGTGGGAAAGTTCCTAGGGAGCGGAATAATAATAAAAATAGCAAAAATATCAGCAACATGCATACATATTAATAACATTGAACTATTAGTACAAAATAGTAAAATTTAACAACATAAATACAAACAAATTGATATTTAAATGAGGTTTAACTCTACACATGATACTTGTGATGCAAGTGTGATCCAGGTGGATACTGGTGGCCACCCACCTATTCCACTTAGACCCCCACCATTTCTTCTTTCAATTTTTCAGTTTCCGCATAGTTTACTATTTTTAGCAGTTTTTCGGGTCCTAAACTTTCAGAGCCGTTTTGAGGCCTTAAATGATGTTTTTTTTGGAAAATAGGGAGAAACATGGATTGTAGATTAATTTTTCTCACCCAAAAGTTGTAGTCCTCGGATATATATTTCTAATGAGGTATAGAACGCATCAAACAGAGATCGTATGCCAAAGTTACGTCCCCGGGAAGTTGATGTACCAACTTACCCAAACGGGGCCCATAGTCTTGGTGTTTCATCTCCTAGAGTTAGGTCTTTGGATGTTTAGGGTTTTTCATTGTTTCTCAATAATAATAGGCCTTCGAGCCTCATTGTAACACAGTTCAGAGGCCAGTAGCCACCACATCTCTTCTCAGAGATAAGCTACCAGCGCCCTAGCTAGTTTATTTCCATTCTGTCTGTAAGCATATTTCAGTCATTTGTTATTAATGAAATGAAGTATTATTTCTGCTACATATCTGTGTTTATGTGTATTTCTATATTTCATTATGTTCCTACATAAATCCGGATCAGTGGTATCAGAGCGGTCTGCTCATTCTCGATCCTTCTTTGCATGTCCCCAACGAGATCAGGGTAGAAGGAGTTGGGGCTCGATCTGGTTGAACCTTTGCAAGATCAGCCTCACAAACCCCGACGACCGCCCATGGGGGAAGAAAAGCAATATGAGGGAGCAGAAGATCCTATCAAAATGTTGCTGGAGGAGGCCCTCGAGAAACAAAGGAACGCGATGATAGACAACTTTGCCTAGATTCTTCAATGGATTCCGACTAGCGGCGCATTGACATCCAAAAGCCACTCTGGAGGCGCCACTCCTTTTAAGGTACAAGTAACCTTTGACATTCCCATATTTGACGGCCAAATAGATATAGATGTCGTAGATAGATCATTGAATCTGTTAGAAGGATATTTCTCAGTTCATGACTTTTTCGACCGAGAAAAGATTATTTTTGCACTCCTCAAAGCCGCCCCCCATGTCAAGGACTGGTGGGACACCTACTCGGAGAAAGAGGGCAAAGGAGAACCCTCTTTGTTCTCGACCACACCCACTTGGAATTATTTCTGAGATGCCATTAAGGAACAATATTATCCCGTGGGGAGCTATGAGGACAAATACATACAATGGACTACGTTGCGGTAGCAAAGGGACCAAGATGTGCATGAGATGATGAATTTGTTTCATACCCTATGCACAAAGTTGGGTATCAAATATTGAGAGAAACAATTGGTGTTAAAGTACCGCAGTTGTCTGCACAGATACATTCAGGAGGAAATGGAGTTCCTTGACATCTTCTCACTTAGTGTGGCATACTGATATGCTGCCAAGATTGAGAAGAAGTTCAAACAAAAGAAGTGAGACTTTGGGTCTGCAAATCAGAAGCAAGGGAAAGGTACTCCCAAACCACATAACAAAGGAACAAGCCAAGGCGGGGCATCCCAGGACAACCTGCCAAATCCACAAGCAGAGAACAACATCACGAAGCCAAAAAAGAATACGGGGAAGTGGTGTGAGTTCCATAAGAGCTCCACTCACAACACAAGTGAGTGTCGGGCCAAGCAGTCACTGGTAACCGAGTTGAAGGCTTCTGAATCATATGCATGCTTTGACTCTGAATCAGAAACTGACAAGGGGAATGACAGGGGGAAGTAGATTATCAATGCAGATCCCAACACCACCGTTGCCACCATGAAGATCCAGAAGGAGGAACCATAAGATCCAGAGGAGGCAGAGCGTCTCTTCCATTCCAAGATGTGGGTAAAGGGTTCCCCATTGCAGTTCATTGTCGACAGCTGGAGCAAGAAGAACCTCATCTCGGTGGAGGTCATGAAGCGGCTGGGCTTGCCGACAACAACACACCCACAACTATACACCATCGGGTGGTTGCACCAAGGACAAGACCTCTGTGTTAGTCAACAATGTCGCCTTCCCTACATCATCAAGCCCTTCACGGATGAGGTATTATGTGACATTTCTCCTCTTGATGTTTCTGATGTATTATTAGGCCAACCATACTTGTGGAAGCGACATGTTGTGTATGAGTCCAGGCCTCATGCTGTTATTATCACTTTGGGAAATAAGCTATACAGGATACCGGAGAAAGCACTGCCTACCACCATCTCTTTGGTTACTGCAAAACAATGCAGTAAGCTCATTTCCAAAACCAGAAAATTTGTTTTTCTGATGATCTGCCCTCAGGGAAAGAGGAAGACTGTGGCCATGACCTCTAGACAAGGCCCCACTGCACAAAAAAAACAAATGGATAAGGTCATGGAGAAGCATGAGGACATCTTCACCTCCCCCGCAGGGGTGCCTCTACACTACCAGGTCAAGCACCACATCGATCTGACCCCAGGTGCATCGCTTCCCAATGGACCCATCTACCGGCGCTCTGTCCTGGAGAATGACAAAATCAATAGGAAAATTTAGGAGCTGTTGCAGAAAGGTCACATCTGACCGAGTTCATCACCCTGTGGGAGCCTGATCGTATTGGTGCAGAAGAAGGATGGGACTTGGAGACTCTGCATTGACTATCGGGCACTGAACAAGATCACTGTCCAT
>JASDQU010305474.1:132093-142887 GCA_032191745.1 Picea mariana | reverse complement strand
AACTGTAGAGTCACTGCATCACGAACTCCCGGTTCGCAAAGTCCCAAAGGAGCAGGAGCCATCAGATCAAGGAGCACACAACTGTAGATCACGGAGGAGGTAAGGCTTTGGATAATCGGGTTTCAGAGTTTCAAAAATCTAGAGGGAGAGTTGCATGGTCAGTGCAACTCTCGAAATCCCAAAGAGCGGAACTTCGAAAGGTGGGTCCCAAGCAGGCCAGAGGATACATGTGATAGTTAGCCAAAGGAACGATCGAGGTTTCGGAGAAATCCCCGAAAGGCCCATTTTGGCATTTCGGCTACTGGGAATGCAAAGGGTAAGAGTCTGAAACTCTTGAATCGTGAAATATCGAAAAGACACAAGCCATCAGATCAGGAGAGGCTATGAGCCGTTGATCCCAGTCTGGAGCAGAAGACTGGCGTATCAGGGTTCAGTATTTCATCATTTCAGATACCGAAAGTTCAAAGGGGCAACGACTGTTGCATCTTTGCATCGCGATTCTCCGAATTGCGAAAACCCGAAAACATTCGGAGGCTAAGAGAGGAGCCAGAGCCGTTAAGCCCATTCCGACATTTCGGTATTTTGGAGTTCGGCAATTCGGCGATCCTGAAGACAAGGAGCGAGGCACAGAGTGTTGGAAACCTCGAAGTCGCGAAACACGACATGCATTTGTAGTGGGGCTGCAGTCACACATTTCGGAGTTTCAGGATTTGGCTTTTCAGCCATCCCGAGGACAAGAAACCGGGCACTTCGGCGTTGGAAACCATGAAGTCTTGAAAGCAACATATCTTTGGAGTGAGGTTGTGGTCACACGTTTCAGAAGTTCGAGATTCGGTATTTAGGCAATCTCGGGGACAAGAAGTCGGGTGCTTGACACTGAAAGTCACGAAGTCGCGAAATGCGACATACCTTCGGAGTTAGGCTGCGATCACGGAGGAAACGGTCACTTGGACCAAGATGTGGGCCAGGGGATAATTGCCAATTGAGTCCATTTTGGTATTTCGGCATTTTGAAGTTCGGGGAATCAAAGGGTCAAGAAACTCGACATCAGAACTCCCAAAATTGTGAAACCCGAAATACCTTTTTAAAAAAGGGTCGCAGTCATGTCTGGGGGCCGTGTGCAGGTGAAAGCTTGCGCCTAGTGCATGCTTGTGCAGGTGGAGTTTTCATAAAGGACCTGTGGATCTGATTCGTTGAAAGTTTCGGCAGGAAACTAAAGGAGCCGCTTCGGCTGGAAGAGAAATCAGAATGATCCTAAGACCGAGAGGTCGCGTAGAACCTGCTAAGGCAGGGGGTGCTGCATCATTTTTCTTCCTTTGTCCCTTGATACTCTTGAAATCCACTGAAAATTATGATTGTTTTGATTCCTCTTTTCCTGGATCTTCCCTAATAGTGTTAGACATTCTTTAGTTCATGATTTGATTCACAACAATAGGTCGTTGGTGGAAGTGGACATTATCTTGCATAGTGTCCTAGTTGTTGACAATTGTGACATACCGATGGTCCTCTACCCCTTCCAAAGCCTCCTCTTTCTCTTCCTCCACCTCTATAGCCAGCTTGATCCCCTCGCGGCACATTGTACTGAGGCGCCTGGTTATACTACATAGTATTATAGTGTGTTTGTGCAGTATTATACTGTGGTTGTGCAATGTTGTATTATTGTTGCATAGTGTTATATTGTTGTTGTGCCGTATTGTATGGAGCTGGTACTTGGTTGAACTGAAGTGTGGCTTGCCTGGTCATCATTTATGCGTGCACCCTGTATGCATCTAATGTTCTTTGCCTCATCAGGTCCATGGTTCTGCAACTTTGTCATCATGGCCTACTGACTTGCAAAAGTTGCGATATGAGTTCTTTGGTATTGTCTGGTACTTCTACATCACTGGGCAGTGGTATGGATCGTGACTCTGTTTATTATAGATCTCACACCATAGTCCTCCTATTGGAAATGTATTTGGCATTCCTGCTTCCATGTACTGCACAAATGTTGGACATTCGTTCTTATGGTGTTCTTCTATCCTGCATGTGGTACCCCAAACGACTTCTCTTTTGTCCTTACCTTTTTTCTGGTTTAGCTGGAACATTAAGTTCTTCAGATCCTCCTTCAACTCCTCTATGGCTGTATCTGTTTTCTGATATTGGTTTTCTTCAAGTTGTAGGGCTGCTTGTAGAGCCTCTGCTTGCGTCTGAAACTTATGTTGTCGCAATGGATACTTCAAGTGTGGTAGTAGTGAATTAACGAAAAGGTGCCTATGTTTGATATTTGTCATGACGTATTTTAGCTTTCCATTCAATCGTTTGAATCTTTGATCAATATCCCATACATATTCTCTTGGTTTCTGTCTAATCTCTATCATGTCGTTCATTTATTGATCCTCTGAACTAGGCTTTTGGAACTCATTTATCAACAACTTCTTGATATCTCCAATCATTCTGGTTGTCCCTGGCAGACTGTTTGCAACTAAATTCATGTACCAATCTAGTGCGTGATCTCTTAGCATGATATATAACTATGCAATTTTAGTGTCCTCGTCTGTGATTTGTTTTTCTTCCCAGATCTTTTCACAGATACACAGGTGCTTCTTTGGGTACTTTGATGCCTCTCCTTTGAATTCTGGTAACTTGATGGTGTGATCATGTCCTTCCATTCTTAATGTTGAACTACTACCTTTGCGCAATGTAGATACTTGACTACTACTTCGTGAACTGTCTCCCCCAGTTGTTGTTCCTTGTGTATATGTACTTCCTGCTATGTTCCTTCTCCTGAAATTTGGTTGTCTAAATGGTGGTGTTCTTCTTGGTGTATTAGACACACATGGGTTTATGGGTTCCACACTAACACTGATATGGATAGGAGTGTTGCCTTCTATTTCCGGTATTGGACCTCTCATATTCCACTCATATATTGCACACAGGATTTCCTCAATCTGCTCCACAGCCCAGAGATCCTCTACCTCCTCTTCATCACTTGCCAAGCCTTCCCTCACAACTACGACTCTCTTCTTGGTGTTTACCTTGTATTGGTAGGGTACTCGACTGCGCGTATTTCTAGCTATTGCCATGATCCTCTTGATTTGGTCTTCATCCATCATAATTGGTTCCAAGGCCTCCTCCTTCTTCTCTTTATCCCCTTCTCCTTCCATTTATACCTCTCCTGTCAGTGCTTCCTCCATTCCCCCATGCACACAGGGAAGTTTAGCTGTCTGACTCCATCATCATTACACCTTTGTTATATAGTAATATCTTAATGTAAGTGTATAATGATGTGATGTACCTACATTGATGTCCCTTCAAGCACTCTTGACCAACCGTGCTGTATGACTTCGCTGCATCTACTGCAAATTCTGTGATAAATCTGACAACAATGTTGTCTAACCAAAAATCTACTACGCATGTAAAATTATTATCAACTCGTTGTAGCTATGTGATCTCTTCAGGATTCCAATCTAGATTTCTGATCTGATTTGTAGGGTGGTTGTATTTCAATATTTTTATCCACTCCTGCAATATGTGCAGGAAATCACAAAAAAATACGTCATGCAATTCGGTGAATACGTACTTGTCCAGATATTTATGTGGTGTCAATTTCGGGTTTCTATTATCTTTTTGCGTAAAATCTAGCTCCTTTGTCTTCAACCAACTCTCTATCTCTTCCTTCATGGGATTCCATGGTCTCAACATTCCCAACTATATTCTCATTCTCTTCAACGTCTTGTTGTCTGATTCAACATTCTTTTGACGCGTATTCCTCCAACCTCACATACTCAGTCCCATTTTCTTCCACACAATCAGAAACATAACCATTTGTTGGTTTTACTCTACTCTTTCATTGGTCTAGGGGGTTCTTTATGGTTTATTCTGATTCTTCTTTACAATCCTAGAGTGACCCTAGTTCATATTTCAAAAAATTCCCAACAAAATCCCTTTAAAATTATCGACCCCTCTGGTAAAATAGAAGGCAGCGCAACACACAAAGTGTACTGCACAGTCTCACCCAAGATAGCTCTATGGGTGGCTGAAATACTTAGGTATTTTCAACCTGAGACTGAGTGATATCTGAGGTTGTGTGTTGTGAACTTTATTCATTCAATTCAATCATATAGTTATAACATTCATTCTATGCATGCATGTGGAATACCAGATCTACTTAGTTGCTTCATTTATCTAACATTCATCAATTAATCAAACATAAAAATGCATACATTCATTCACATAACACAATGTTACCATGGTTCACCCCCTCCTGGGCTACGTCCATAGAGATCTGGCTCTTAGGATTTTATTATAGTTCAGAAATATATCACGCCGCGCATGGTTACAATCTTGATTCTCCCCTTTCCCACAGGCTCCTCGATCCCTGTAAGGATGACTAGATCGCACCAAGATCTTGAGCCTGCAATCTAACCCTCGGGATCGAGTCGCTTACTCCTTCTCTAGATCACTAGCTTAATGACTCATACAGTTCTACAAATCTCTCTCTTTCTATATCTCCCCATCGTTGTCCCTTCTATTCACCTAGTACTACTTATTGATATCCTCATCTCACCAACCATTACAATGCATTACAAAAACCCTAACCCTAGCATCGTTAGGTCTTCCTTGCATGCGCGCTTTTCTTGCTTCTCTTACATGTGCTACTTTTCCTTCCAGTTGTCTTTTGCATGCTTTTCCTCCAAAAATAGCCTTTCTTCCTAGCTAGGCTTGCATCCAACAACATTTATCTGACCTTCAAATACGGGAATATCAAAATTAACTTGTACCTTGAAGGGAGAGGTTCCTCCAAAGTGGTCGCTTGATGAAAATGTGCATGTTGCTATCGGCAGGCATTGAAGGATGTGGGAAAAATTCTCCATCATTTCATCCCTCTGTCACGCGATAGCTTGCTCAAACAAAAGGTTAATATAATCTTTTGCTACACTGTTTTTCCTTTTATGCCGTCATAGAGGGTTTCTTGGGCGTGCAAGAGCGATTTTCCTCAAGAGAGACAAGATCGAGACCCAACTTCCTATACTTAGACCTCATCAAGGACATGCACTGAAAAATGATCAAGAGCAGCCTACTCTGATACCACTGATCTGAATTATTTTCTAAACGAAATAAAGCAAATATGTTATAATGAAATACACATAAAAATTGCCAGAAACAAAAAAATACAACAATACATGATTTCTATTAATGAAATAAATGTACAGAGACCGTAAAAATACAGAGTGTAAGACTCGCTAGAATGGTGGTAGCTTTATCTCTCAGAAGAGATGTGACGGCTATGCTCATTACTAAGAAGATGATTACAATGAGGCTCTAAAGGCCTTTTTATGATAAATACGAATGCCAAAACCCTAGACATCCAAAAACCTAACCCTATGAGATGAAACGCTAAAAGTCATGTGGGCCTCGTTGGGATAAGTTAGTACATTAACTTCACGGGGTCGTAAATTTTTCATACGATCTTCATTTTAGGTTCATGATAGCCCGTTATAAAGCTCTTTTCGATAACTACGTGTTATGCCATTAAACACTGACTTTGTCTACATTATCATTGTGGAAAGCTAACAAAACACTGTTTGGAGCCCCAAAATGGCCCTGGAGGTACATACATATGTACTAACATGAAAAATTCCAAAATAAGCCAATTGGAATAGGTGGGTGGCCACCAATATCCACCTAGATGTTGTGTAGGGATTTAGGAAAACCCTGTAAGTGCAGAACCCACAATTAAAAAGAAATGTCCCCATTACAGAGAAACGTGTTGAACTCAAAACTGTCAAGATGAGCCTGTTGGAATTTGGAATAGGTGGGTGGCCACCAATATCCACCTGGATCAATCCTCCCCTCTTAGGAAGCAATGGTCTCTATTGCATTGAGTTATCAGGGACGTCAGGAAAATGTTTTCTGAATCTGAATCTTGGTGAGTTGCATGCCTTGTTGGAGAAGTTGCATTGCTTGGTTTTTGGAAGGTTGTCACGAACCAATTGTTGGCATGGTTGAATCTACTCCACCAACCTGTTGACTCTAAGCTTGATGGAGCATTGTGTAGGAACCATTGTAGGTGAAGAAAAAATATCTACTTTCTCTTCTGCAATCTGCTTTTGCTGGATAGAAGGTGTTGAGGCTACATTGGTTCTAGTGGTCTTCTGTGCATCCTTTGAACAAACTATGAAGAGGATGAAATTTTTAGTATGATAGATTACCTTGCGGCACTGTTTTGGTGGAACAGTAGGCAGAAATACCTCTTGTATCCTCTAGAGCGTACCCCCCAGAGTAATAATGACACTACGGGGTCGAGACTCATAAACAACATGATGTTTCCACATATATGGTTTGCCCAAAACAACATCACAGACATCAAGAGGGGCAACATCACACACTACCTCATCCTTGAAGGACTGGATGTGATAGGACAAGCGACACTATTGGCTGACACGAATATCTCGTCCCTGATGAAGCCACTCAATGTTGTGTAGTTGCAGGTGTGGTGTTGTCGACAATCCCAACTCTTTGATGACCTCAACTGAGATGAGGGTCTTTTGGCTACCGCTATCAATAATAAAATGCAACGAGGTCCCCTTCACCCACATATGTAAATGGAAGAGGCGTTCCCCCTCTTGAGGATCTACCGATTCTTCTGGTTGAATTGTTGTGGTCACGACAGTAGAAGTAGGGTCTGTGTCAATGATCTTTCTATTTTCAATATTTTCTGGATCAGATTCTGGATCAGGGTTTGGCTCCTTCTCTTTGAACTCATCCACCAATGACTGTTTCGAGTGACATTCATCGATGTTGTGCTAGGGTATTTTGTGGAATTCACACCACTTACCAGTGTCATTCTTTGTATATCCTTTACCCTTTTTTTCTTGTGTCTTGGACTGGTTATCAAATGACTGTTGGTTAGGGATGTCTTTACCATGTTTTGGTTGTTGCGGATTTGCTAACCTGAAATCCCATTTGTTCTGGTGCCTAAATTTCTGCTCGATTTTGACAGCGTATCGATAGGTAGCTCATAATGATGAGATGTTTAGGAAATCCATTTCGGTTTGGATGTACCTATGCAGAGCCCCATGGTATTTTAGAACCAGAAGTCGCTCAGAATCTTTGATACCCAACTTGGTGTGCATGGTATGGAAAGTATTTGTGAACTTCAACACTATTTGGATCTTCTCTTATCGTAGTGTGGTCCATCTCATGTACTGGTCTTCATAGTTATCACATGGTAGTATTGTTCCTTGACCGCATCCACAAAAAAATCCCAAGTGGGCTCGACCAATATATTCCATATTCCTTTGTGGAACTTTTCTCCCAGTAAGTTTCCCACTAATGTTTGACATGGGGGAGGGCCTTGAGGAGTGCAAAGGTGATCTTTTCCCTGTCGGAAAAATTGTGAAAAGAGAAATAAACTTCTAGCAGATTCAACCATTTTTCTAAGGCATCCACATCTATCTGACCTTCAAATATGGGAATATAAAAATTAACTTGTACCATGAAGGGAGAGGTTCCTCCAAAGTGGCTGCTTGATGAATATGTGCATGTTTCTATTGACAGGCATTGAAAGATGTGGGAAAAATTCTCCATCATTTCGTCCCTCTGTCACGCGAGAGCTTTCTCAAGCAACAGGTTAATAGAATCTTTTGCTCTGTTTTTTTTATTTTTTTTCGCCATAGAGGGTTTCTTGGGCGTGCAAGAGCGATTGTCCTCAAGAGAGACAATCTCGATACCCAACCTGCTATACTCGGACCTCGTCAGGGACATACACTGAAAAACAATCAAGATCAGCCTGCTTTGATACCATTGATCCGAATTATTTTCGAAACGAAATGAAATCATAGATATTACAATGAAATACACATAAAAATGGCTAGAAACAAAAAATACAACAATACATGATTTCTATTAATGAAATAAATGTACATAGATTGTAAAAATACAGAGCGCAAGACTCGCTAGAATGGTGCTAGCTTTATCTTTGAGAAGAGATGTGACAACTACACTCATTCCCAAGAAGATGATTACAATGAGGCTCCGAAGGTATTTTTATGATAAACATGAATGCCAAAGCCCTAGACATCCAAAAACCTAACCCTAGGAGTTGAAACACTAAAAGTCATGTGGGCCTTGTTTGTTGGGTATGTGTTATATTCTTTGCATATGTGTGTGTGGGTGCGTCAGGTTCGAAAAATGCGTTTGACGATCCCTCTAGTAGTGATATTTGTGTCGTGTGTGTCGGGTGCTTTCCTAGGGGGGTCCCATGGGGGGCAAGTATGCCCCCCTGGTTACGCGCAGCGTTCGGGGCAGTTCCCCGGATTTTTTTTTGGGGCGGTTTTTGCTATTTTTAGCGGATTTTTCTATTTTTAGCGGTTTACTAAATTAATCTTTGATTAATGGATTGGGGTTTTGGTATCTATGGAATACCTATTTTTTTTTTATATATTGTATGGTGAATGGTGAAATTCGATAATGAATATAACAAAGGTTTTCCTGGTTGAGGGTTTTCGGTATAAAATCTCTGTGTATGAGCCATTGATTAAATTCTATTTTTCTTAAGAATTTATATGCATTGCTTTAATTCACAGGTTTAAAACTTACATCTGGTATCAGAGCTCATTTTTGGCTTCAGAGGGATGCCTTTGTTGTTGAGGGTTTGGCTCAGTTTTGATAGATCAAGTTTATCTTGGGTCTATGATAAACTTGGGTTTAGTGGGAACTTTTGCAGTTGTGATTTGAGTGCAGATAGAGGAATGGCAAGATCTTCTAGAATTGAGATAGAGAAGCTCAACGGTAAAAATTTTTAGCTATGGAAGCTGAAGATGGAGGACCCTCATGTAGACAAAGAACAATGGATTGTTGTGGATCATGGTACACAACCTACTAGTACACTGTCTACTAGCACATAGGTTACTGGTACACAACCTACCAATACACAAACTACCAGTACACCACCTGTTGGTATGTCAAAGGAAGATTGGGAGAAGTTGGACATAAGAGAAATGATTACTATTCGACACTACCTACCAGATTCGGTGTTGTTGAATGTCTCAGGAGAGTCTACAGCCAAGGAACTATGGGATAAGTTGGGGAATTTGTATCAATCAAAGTCCCCGGCAAACAAGTTATTTCTTCGAAAGAAGCTGTATCATCTTAGGATGGAAGATGGAGATTCTGTGATAGAACATCTAAATGCCTTTAATACTTTGGTAAGTCAACTTGTCTCTGTTAATATTACGATTGCATAAGAAGATAAGTGTATTACTTTGTTATGTTCTTTGCAAGACTCTTGGGATAATCTGGTTGTAGAAATTGGTAGTACCACTCAATCTACATTAAGGTATGAGGATGTAGTTTCATCCTTGTTATCTGAAGAGATGAGGCAGAAAAGCATGGATGGTCATAGAACAGATGATTTATTTGTAAGAGGTGGTACCCAAGACAAGAATCCGGGTAAGCCTTCAAGGGGGAGATCTAAATCTACAGGTAGATCTAAATCTCTAGGAAAATCTTTGAGGAAATGCTAGAAGTGTAGTAAAACAACGCATTATAAGAAAGATTGCAAGTCTAAGAAGGTTGAAAAACCAAAGGGATTTGATAGTACCTCTTCCACAGGGGCGAAAACCTCCATTGAAGAAGGAGGTGTAGTTTACCTAGAATCTACAAGTACACATGCAGACCGCGATGTATGGTTGATCGACTCAGGTGCATCATACCATATGACTCCTCACAGGGAGTGGTTCTCTGAATATGAAAAATATGATGGTGGTGATGTATTCCTAGGAGATGACTCAACAAAAAAAATATTGGGACGTGGAAGGGTTAAGTTGTTGCTAAAATATGGAAGGATTAGAACACTCCCTGGGGTTCTACACATTCCAAAACTTGTCAGGAGCCTAATATCTGTAAGCAAGTTGGATGATGCAGGAGAGGATACTGTATTTGGAAAGAACACTTGCAAGATGGTACGAGGGGCAATGGTTTTGAGGAGGGGAGTTCGGTGTGGAACTCTGTACAAGTTGTTGGGAAGCACTTATACTAATGGGTGTAATAGTTCTATTGTCCTTGAGCAAAAAAATAAAGAAGACAAGACCAATATCGTCCCTAAAAAGAAGACCATGATGTAGCATCAAAGATTGGGGCATATTGGAGAAAAGGGCCTTCGAACACTACATGGTAAAGGCATGGTTGAAGGTATGTCTAATTGCACTCTATATTTTTATTTCTGTGAACATTGCATATATGGTAAACAAAATAAGAGTAAACTGGATGAAAAGGCCGAAAAGTGTATCTTTATTGGTTATAACGATGGTGTGAAAGGTTATAATCTTTGGAACCCAGAAACCAAGAAGACTGTTTACAGTCGAGATGTTGTTTTCAGAGAGGTAAAAGATGTGTCCAAACAGGAATTCCTACCAACACAAGACGAACCTGAGAAAATAGAGCTTGAGTTGGATGATGCAAAATCTGAATCATCTGAAGAAGAAGCAGAAGAAGAACCTCATACCCCAGTATTGAGGAGATCAGTGAGAGATAAAAGGCAACCAGAAAGGTATAGTCCACCTGATTTCCATTCCAATTTTGCTTTATCTATTACTGATGACGATCCCAGAACTGTCAGGGAAGTAGTGAATTCAGAGGATAGTAAACTCTGGAAGAAGTCCATGGTTGAAGAAATGGATGCCTTGGATAAGAATGAGGCATGGGATATAGTTGAGTTTCTAGCTGGAAGAAAATTTGTTGGTAGCAAATGGTTGTTTAAGAAGAAGTTTAATGCACAAGGTAAAGTGGAGAAATATAAAGCTCGGTTAGTAG
>JASDQU010305474.1:104385-114708 GCA_032191745.1 Picea mariana | reverse complement strand
AAAATTACTACGGTTAGTAGATTTATTGCATTATGATCATAAATGTTGTGTCAATTTCTACGATAAGAGAAGAGGTGCAATAACATTACAACTTATTATAGTAGTAGTGGATGAAAACATTTTGTCTAGTATTTTGCATGAATTTGGTGAAATACCCAGTGAAAAAATATTTTGGTATATTCTTGAAATGAAGAAGTGGAGTGAGAATGTTGATGTTGATGAAGGTATTTTTGTTGAAAATGGTGATTGTGTCGACAGTCTCATAATTGGAACATAGAATGAAAATGATATTAATTAAGTTGCAATGATTAATGAAGAAAGTATGTGTGTAGCTAACAGTGAAATAACATTTAGTGATTTGGTGAATTCAACTGAGATTGATAATGGAGATGAATGTATAAACCCCTGGGTGAATCTTTGATAAATTTAGTTAAATATGATGATAAAAACTTTTCAAGTGAATGTTGGTTCCATATGCTGTAGGAGAAGAAATTCATAGATGCTTTGTTAAGTGGAAAAGTAACCATGCTTTTACAAATCAGGTGGATGAAACTACAATAGGGAAGAAAGATGAAGAAAGGAAAGCTATCTTAGAAGAACAAAATGAAAAGAACCAGTATGGTTCTTCCTATGATTTTTTATATGATTGTAACAATGTTTTTGAGTGTGCAGGTTTACAAGACAACAATTCATTTTCAGTTGTGACTGATTATGAAGAAAACATGGAAGAAAATGAAGAAATTTACAAAGAAAATATTGAGTCAATTTTTATGGTGTGGAGCCCGAAAGAAATCAAGTATTATTATGAATTGATGTTGCAACAGTCCAGTCCATTGAGCAGGACATTGATGATTATATCCAAAATTGACAGCAACCCACTTATGAGAAGTTGGAAGAATTTGCAAGCATTAAAGACAAATGATTCCAAGAACTTGCAAAAGTGTTGAGGACAAAGAACAATAGTCAGCTGCCAAGTTTCAAAATGAAGAAGAACAAAGACAAGATGACAATGAAGCAGAACAGAGTCAAGACGAAACATATTTGGAGCAACAAACAAAGGAAGAAGCTACATCTCCATCACTATGTGACAACAAGAAAGGTCAAGATGAAATTGTTAGAGTCAAGTTGTAAGCCTAGCCAAGACTAAGACCAACAGACATGTTACTTATGTTAGGCATTGGTATTGTAGACAATCCATTTCTCCATCCATTTTTCCATTAAATGGGAGTATTGTAGAAATAATGGAGAACTTAGAATGTTGTTAGGAAGAGGTTATTGAGTTGTTACATGCTTGCATAAGTTTGGTATAAGAGTGGTTTGAGATTCTATTTTATTGAGTTTGTTTTGAAGTCAATTTGGTATTATACAACTATATATGTAATGGATTTCTAATCAATAATGATAGTAGTCTCACTTGTGTGAGCCTCTTGTGACTTCACAGTGTTGCCTTGCTGTGTATATGTAATGGATTTCTAATCAATGATGATAGTATGTGAATGTAATGGATTTCTAATCAATGATGATAGTATGTGAGTGTAATGATGAGCACCTTGTGAGGCCTTACTGTGTATGTAATGGATTTCTAATCAATGATGATAGTATGTGAGCGTAATGATGAGCACCTTGTGACCTCACAGTCTTGCTGTGTTATTATCCAATTTCAAGCATAAGTAATCTAGAATCAACGATCTTTATATTGTTTATTTAAAGCACAGCTTTTAAGTGTCGTTTCAATTTCAATACAATCATGGGGATAGTGTACCAAAACAGTATTGTTCAAAGGTAACTACAAACACTATAACATACCGACGATGCTAAGACCGCGGCTATATGCTACTATAATTACGCTAGAAAAACTGTAAGGTAGTCACGAGTGGTATTATATAGAAGCACAGTTAGCAGGAGCAAAAGACAGCTTGTTATGGCCGACATCGTAGACTATGTGGAAATTCTGCTCCTTAAAGTTTCCGAATATCGAAAATGGTGGAAATTGCCCCGCAGACTGGAACGCAAGGCAAACTAACCCACCAGTACCTTGCTGATTTGATATGAAGGAGTTCTCTGGTGGCAGAACGTATTCTGCACCGTCTGCGAAGTGCAAAGTAATATTTGGAAATAGGAGACCAGGCGTAAAATGGTAACAGAGATCCAAACCAGCCGTAGCAAATGCATTAACCGGCTGTGCTGTAATACTTGAGCGGACAGCATCCAGAAACGGCCTGTATCCAGCTTCCTCCAAAATAGTTAGAGTAGTTCCAGAATCAATGATAAGGCCTCCGGTTCCGTCGGCTAGAATTTCGAATGTACCCTTGGGAATAGGGACTGGTTTGCCCGCCACGCTGATTCCATCGAGGCCGAGATAGTAGAAAGATTGAAACGGACCGTTCTGAAGATCGTTTTGAATGAGAGGGGTGACACTGAAACCAGCTCCAAAGGTAGCAGCCCCACCCAAGCATAAACTGCTGATCTGCGAGGCATTATGTACGGATCCTAAGCAATAGGAGAAGATGTTGTCAATGGAGGATCCAATCTGGGAAACCAGAGAGAGTGGCCCTCTTCCCAGACCGATTATACCGGACGACTTTAAGAAATCACCGCCTTGCACGCGACCACAGCCGAACGTAAGGTGCGGAAAGGATGTCCGTGTTGAGGAATTTGCTGTCGCAAGACTGAACGTCTCGTTAGCTAAGACTCCAGAGGTAGATGAACCATCTCCATACCGATAGAAGTAGTGGCAATTTTTCTGGAAATCACAGGCACCAAATTCATTAGATACGTTCAAGGCTAAACAAAAATGGCTAGAGCAAGAAACATTTGTGTAGGACGACGATTGGAAGGGATTATACATTGGATCATTCTGTGCTACACAGGAACTACAAGGTTGGCACTGCGTCCAGATCAAGTCGCTGCCCGTGTCGAGGATGAAATGCAAATTTAACGGAAGCAGAGATCCTATCTCCATTTGCATAAAATATTCACCGTCTGCATAGTTAACGGGACTGTAATAATTCTGGGCATTTTGGGAAGTATATTGTTGGAACCTGCGCCACCTATTGTGACTTCGTTCGAGAGCTCGACGCAGTCGTTCAACGTTTGAAAGGTTCTGGCCGTCCACTAACGGAGAGATAACGGAATCTCTGTGTATGAGATCTACTCTTACAGTGTTAGTGGATGGATCAGTAGCAGGTGACTTCCATTTGGCCGTTGCTTCGTTGATGGCGCAACTTCCATGAAATGACAAAGCAACGACTGCAACGATTAATATAAAATGTGAAATACCGTGTCTTGACATAGTGGAGCAACATGAAGAAACACATGTAGATATGATACTGAAAATGCAGAATATGAATTGGATTTATGTAGATATGATGGACAGCGAGTTGAAAGACAAATCTCTGTCAGCATTAGTGTTGCGATCGTCATGACTGGTGATGGGTCCATCCTTATTTCGATAATACCGTGCATTGAAGTGTTCAACCATTAATAAAATATACAATTTTTTTTTAATTATTTTCACTATGTAGGTTTGGTTAATATAAATTTCTGTTGATGGATTTAAATAAGAACTTTTTTTTGACTTGTGCAATTTTTTTTGGTAAGTAAGAAGTTTAATATATTAAGATCCTTCTATAGATAAAAGGGAGTTTCAAAGTACATTGATAGTCTTACTGTAATTACTGGACTGTCTTAACATAGGGGAAATTAGCTTAGTCAGTCGATTAGTCAGCATAAGTACAGTAATGAACTATAAAAAAGTAAAGTCCAAGACAACGTGGACATCAGTAGAAACTAAAGACAACTGACATAATCTCTAAAATAGCAATAGCCTAGATGCTTGACATGTAACCTGACCAGGTGGCGTGGAGATCCCCGATCCATGGTTCCTCTTCGACATACGTCGCCCCATCCGCCCATTGCATCTCGACCTCTGCTTTAATCTCAGTTCCAAGGTCGTTCTTCACAGTGTCCGCCTCAGCCATGGTCTCGCACCCATCCCGTTTCATTCCAGACTCTGCTGCGCACTGCATTGTGACATCCCCACCTTCGGTAGCTGCCCAGGGTTCCTGCTCCGAAGTCGCGCGCTCCTTGACCTCTCCGTCAGCAGTATCTGCACCTGGTTCCTGCATAGAAGTCGCTTCTTCCGGGTCTGAGAGGAGAGCCTCGTGCATGGAGGAGAGGAGCTGAAGGAAGAGTGCCACCTTTTCATTTGTAAGCTGTAGCCGAAATTGCAAGTCCTCCACCCCCTGGCGGAGTTCGAAAACTAAGCCGTAGAGGATGGACATATTGTCTTTTATCTGCTCGTCATTAATGGTATCAGAGGATGGGTGCCGAATGTTCCCAGGCTTTTGTGTGGAAGGTGGCTGCTCGTTTCCTAAGTTGCTTGGAGAAGCCGAGCTAGGTGTATGGGTCGGTTCAGCCACCGGTGGGGTGAGGAGGAGACGCGAGGATGAACAGAGCGACCGAGGAATAATTGCTAGGCAATTGAGGTGCGCTATCGACTGAACGAGAGGGGTATTGATGTGAGGCTCGGCCTGGAAGTGAAGGGAGGAGCAGGTGGGAGGTGGAGCAGGCAGTGAAATCGAAGGCCAACGAGGTCTCCAGGGAGAGCCCTGCCGTGGCCTTCCTCTTAGTCGCGGCTTATGGTTAGGCATAGGGTGCACGCAGCAGAGGCCGAAGGTCTGGGGGTGAAAAGGAGCCACCGAGGACCAGTAAATTCTATCATGAGTCGGCCATGGCAACAAAGGGGGAGACCAGGAACAATACCACCAGCAAAGACAATGGACGGAGACCAAGAACAAAGCCATAAGAAAATGCAGAGGAGAGATTGAATGCATTAACTTCCTTTCCCGTCGTGATTAGAGCTTATTAATGTCGCAGGAGGGTGGCGGACGGTGGCACGAGCCCGTCACATGGCTCCGTGCCCCGTTGGCATGAGCCGTTCTCCATCATGCGCCAAGTGGACTCCACTGACACCCCATCCGGGGGACTTGTGCAAAATTTATTATATAAAACTCTGTTTAATAATTTAAATTTAAATTTAAATTAATTTAATAATAGATAAAATTTGTTATATAAATTAGTATTTAACAATATAAATTGGAATTTGAATATTACAAAATAAGATTCATTAAGTGATAACGTTAAAGTTGTGTACATATTATAAGTTTAATTAATAAGATTTATTAATTGATAAAGTTGTGTATAAATATATTCATATAATTATTAGCACAAATTAAATTAGTAATTTTAATATTGTAGTTGTTGTAATAGGAGAAATATTGTCCTCTATTGACCTTCAATTTTATTGAAATAAGATTTTAAATGTATCAATATCTCTATACATTGTAATCTAAAATATCATTGTAATTTTTTATATTTTTTAATATATATTATTATCGCTTCCAAATTCACATTTTCTATAAATTTGAGAGAAACTTCTACTCGTTCCTAACACTCATATCCACGTTCCCAAAATTTCCACGTTTCTAAAACTCATGTAACATAAATAAAATATTATATTAATTGAAAATATTATAAATATTTAATAAAAATCATAAAATTTTCAAATTTTAATTATAAAATAAATATATTTAGATTCTTCTCAATTAAATTCATATTTATAAAATAAATATATTTAGATTCTTCTTAGTTGAATTTATAATTAGTAATGAATAAACATAATATTTTATTTTTAATTTTATATAAAATGATATATTAATTAAAAATATATTAATATGAGCATTACAAATACAAAGAATCTTACACTCTTTTCCATTTATCAATACTATAATATTTTTTAATTTTTCAATGTTAAATTTTAAATAAATTTGTTCTTTTCATGCCATTAATAAAATATAGTATAAAAATCTTACACTCTTTTCCATTTATCAATACTATAATATTTTTTAATTTTTCAATGTTAAATTTTAAATAAATTTGTTCTTTTCATGCCATTAATAAAATATAGTATAAATAAACAGAATCAAAATAATTTTATAATTTTTAAAATTTTTCAAATATAAAATATTTTATATTTCTCAATTTATTTAAATAAATTTGACATTTTTATGTAATTAATAAAATATATTATAAATAAAACATTTTTAAGTAATTAATAAAATATAATATAAATAAAACATTTTTATGTAATTAATAAAATATATTATAAATAAATAAAAATTTCAATTTCAATTTTTAAATGTAAAATATTTTCAAATCTTCAATTTAAAATTTAAAATAAATTTATAAATTTATAAATTATATAAATTATGGTTTTTTTAATTATTATTTTTATAATTTGATAGTGATGAGGATGTTGCTTATATTTTCATAAATTTAATAAAGAAATTGGTGTGCCCCGGCATATGTTTTGGTTGTTCCGACGTTGATATCTTACTTAACTAGATAGTGATTGACGTTACCCCATATGACGTTGGTATCTTCATTTTTTATCACATTTAAATGTGGCATGCATCACTCCTTTTTATTATTTTATATGATGTTGCATTATGATTGTTTCATAGTAGTCGTCCATTTATTCTACATTGCATTGTAATTATTTCATTGGAATGTTGAATTTATTTGCTTTGAACATGGATTATAGTCAACGATTCGTGTTTTGGTGTCGTGGGTTTCTGGATTTTAAGAGATTACAATGTTTATTTTTTATCGTTATATATATTTTTACTCTTATAAAATATAAAAAAAAATAATAAATTAGAATTTTTTTTATGTCTTATAAATTAATATATTATTTTGAAATAATATTGTTAAGTTTTTTTATTAATTTTAATAATTAAGAATAAAAAGAAATTTTCAAAATTAAATATTGAAAAAATATAATCTTCAATCATTATAATCATAGTTGGTTCATAAATTTCTTGTTGATGTGTTATCATCAGCCATTGGTATTTACAATTTTGATTACTTGACACAATATCTAGTTAATTAATTAATGTCCTTTAAAATTTTGATATATACTTTAGAACACTAAATGTGAATGAAAGTATATTCTCATTTTGCATGATACTAATAAACATGTGTTAAAGTCTAAACATGAGTTAAAGTCTTTTCTCATTTGCATGATCCTGAATTAAACCTTGGCTTCACGTGTGGTAGGCTGGCCACGGTGGTAGTGGAAAATTCTAATTAAACATGGGTCTTGGGCACATTTTGATCTAGCCTTTTTGGGAATCAAAAATAAAAATTAAATATAATAAAGTACACACTATAAATTTGGAATCATGTATGCAAAATTAAAACAAATAAACTCACACTATAAATTTGGAAGCATGTATGCAGAAATTAAAACAAATAAACTCACACTAGTATGATACATAAAAAAAAATTACCACCCATTTTTATTTTTATCAATCTTTAGAAATTATGAAAATTAAGCTTTTAATGTTTCACAAGACTTTAGTTCTTTAGAAATTATGAAAATTAAGCTTTTAATGTTTCACAATACTTTAATTTTTTTATAAATTATGAAAATTAAGCTTTTAATGTTTCACAGAGCTTTAATTATGATAAGCAAAATATCATAATTAAGCTTTGGTGTTAGTCCATAATGAAAATTCTAACTTTCAAAGAATTCATATAACCATGTAAAATATTTAAATATATTCATTTCTTGCTAGGTTGTTTTGGTTGTCTCTCTTCCGTATTATTATTTTCGTTCTTCTCTTCTTTCTCCTCTATTCTACTTCTCCAATCCTTCGTTCTCCATCTTTTCCTCTTCTTCCTATTCCTTCTTCTTTGTAAGTTCTCCCCTTTTGTTCTCTCTCCACTTCCTTATTCTATCTTCTTCCCACCTTCATGCAATGAAAACAAAATCCCCAATTTTCTAATATTTTTCCCACTTCAAACATTAATTGTCTTGTATCATGTCAACCCTTGATTAAATGTGAGCCAATGGATTGAAGCAAGGATGATTGAGTGGCCAATATTTTGTTAACAAAAACCATTGATAAATGACTTTTCAAAAAATAAGAGCCGATAGATGGTGAATCAATCAACAATTGAAATCTTTTTGAAAATCTCTTTCCAAAGGGCCTTGTCCAAAACTCAATTGTTGCTATTAGAAGTTACCATTTGCATTATGTTAGACCATTTTACTAAGTCCCCACACATGCTTCTCCCCCATGAAACGATGCCATTGATAGGATTACCTAGGCATGTATCTTATGGTTGGAGATGCATTGCATCCCAACTAAACTCTGTAGAGATTTCTTCAAGTGATGAGAAAGGGAATGGATTGTGTTGATGTATGTCCCCTACATCAACCCACCCTTGTAAAAAGAAAAGTGAGTTCTTCCTTACAATATTAGTAAAAAACCATGCGAAGACAATGCGATCTATTCCATCTTTTCTTTCGAGATCTGCACGACTTTTTAATATCCTTTTCCTTCCCAATAAACCAAATATTATTTTTTCTTCTAACCTCTTCTCCTTCATGCAATTCCATCATCTAGAATTTCTAGAATTTCTTCTTTCTCTCACTTAGTGATCCACTCAATCCACTCGACAACATAAGCATAATCTTCATCTACTATTCTCTCATGAAATTCATACGAATATGCAATGTTAAATGTGGGTAAAATATTTAACTCTACGGGTAGCTCAAATACATATACATTATCAAAAAAATTCTTAAGAATTTTGTTGGGACCAATTTTCTTCATCTTAGTTTATTATAGGCGCCCTTTGAAACACTTTCTTTTCTCAAATTAGATAAGACTAAATCTCCTTGTTAAAATATTTTTACTCTCCTCTTCACATCATATCTTTTATTGTACTGTTGGATACTCCTTTACAATTATTTTTGGACATGTTCATGAACTATTTTCATGTGTTCCACAAAGAATTTTACATTTTTTCTATGTTCACTTTTTTCTAGCAATGCTGCCAAGTCAGCCACTCCTCTAGATGACCTTCCATTGACAATCTGAAATGGAATTTTACATATTGACCTATTTTCTAAATTATTATATGAAAATTATTCTTGTTCCTACACTAAGTCCCAATATCCCAACCTTTTACCAGCTAAACATCTTGATAAATTCCCAAGACTTCTATTAACAAACTCAATTTTCCCATGAGTTTGTGACTGATAGGAAAAACTAAACTACAACCTAATATCCATTTTGTTTTATAGTGTTGTAAAAAATGCCTAATGATTTTTTTTCCATATCAAATATTATTCTTCTAGTAAGTCCATGCAATTGAACAACTTCTTTAACAAACACAACTATGCTAGTGACATCATTAGTATTTTTACAGGGAATAAAATGTTCATATTAGAAAATATGTCAACAAAAACTAAATTTGAATCATTACATCATTTGGTTCTTGGAAAAACCAACAAAAAATCCATGCTAATGTCCTCTTGTGATGCTTCTAGTATCTATTGAGATTTTATGTAATTTCGGAAGTTATTCCTAAGTGTAATTGTATTGGTTATTCCTAAGTGTAATCGTGAAATGGTTTATTTATAAGTCATGTATTTTAGGTATTTTAGAGTATAAATAGAGTTTATATAGAGTCATTTTGATTACTTGTTGAATATAAGTACAAGAGAGTAGTACGTGCTTATCTAGGAGGTTATTCTTGGTTCATGTCTGGGTCTCTTTGGTCTTGATTTCGTGAAAGAGAATTGTATGACATTGTACATGTTGGAGGAATCTATAATGAGGAAAGTTTGTAGGGTTTTCTCCCCTTTGAGGGTTTCCTTGAGGATATATCTTGTTGTTATGTGGATATCTATATTTTAGTTGTGATCCTTTTTCATATTAAATAATAATATATTCATACTGTATCATCTCTTATGAAAAGCCAACATGGTATCAGAGCGATACTAGGCCTAACTCCCTCACAGGAGGGCCTGGGAAAATAAGAGAGATAACTTGCGTTTGGATTTGGTGGGATTGATCTGAATAGTGAGAGAGATGGGAGAAATGAAGGAATTGGTGTCATGAGTAGTGGCACATGCCGCTGAAAAGTTGGCTCCATGCCCAAAATGTGAAGCCACTAACTGTAAATATGGACTCATAAATGAAAATCCCATCGACGTATCTGTTGGAAATACTAAAACAACTGAGAAGGGGGGGGGGGTGAATCAGTTGTGTATAAGCTTAAACAATTTTATACTTATTAAAACATTATTAATCTTTCTTCATGTCGTCATCAACAATGTACAGCATATGAACAGTAAAAGAAAAAATCATCAGTTACACATGAAGTACACACAGAGACAGATTTTCACGAGGAAACCCATAAAGGGAGAAAACCTCTTCTTCTTCGAAATGATAGGCAGTCTTTTGC
>JASDQU010305474.1:69447-88588 GCA_032191745.1 Picea mariana | reverse complement strand
AAAAGGGAGAATTTTGTTTTTTCATTTTATTTCTACAAATTATAATACGCATACCACTGTCCAACTTCTTTCAAAAAAACATCACAATGAATTTGTGATCACTAGATTACCTGCCTCTATAGAATATGGAACATATAATGCATTACCATAATCTATTGGAGTATTGCAACCACATTGAGTACATCATCACAATATTCATCTTATTTCCTACAATGTTTCCAATCACATAAGGTCTCAACACATGATACATGGTGAATCTTATGTGGACATTCCTTGTTCAAATGAAATTTTCCTGGTTATTATTGAACTTATTGCAATGAATTACGTACCTCCTCAGATTTTGAAGAAGAACAATTCAATAGATTTCATCAGAGAAGGCTATGACGATCATAAGGATGTTGTTTTCTATACATGGCCAACCTTTCTTGATATATGTTATCCATCTTCAATATCAAGCAATGATACTCAACCTCTTGGTAAATGGAAAGTGGGACCAACATTTAGATAAATTTTTATTTGTATAATAGCCTACTGCCTCATGTGCATGTGTGATTTTTATGGGATTCACAGACATGGGATCTCGTCCATAATTCTTATGGATTATAGATGTGGATTGTTTCACAACATTTGTATTTGTAAACAATATACCCTCATCAACATATGTATATATTGTTTGGTGTAATATTTATGGTGAATTCTATAACATCCATTTGTCACATTTGGTTATTTCTATCATGATATATTAATGTTGAGTTATGAATGGGTTTTCTTTTCCAAGAAGAAAATATTTATATTTTCTATTTCAAAATTTTAAATCATAATATGCATTTACTAGCATGCGGGCTCCTAAGAAGGTACCTCTGTAATGTCTTCAAACTATCCTAGAAACTACTTATTATAGTATTCCATAATCAACAAAACATGTACTCTATGGGTATACACTTTCTGAAAACATAGACTAGAACAATGCAAAAAAAATAAAAATTATAACACTTATACTTTCTTCATATTTGTAGGACATAAAGGATCTAAATTAAAAATCAATTGTGTTATCAATTTTTGTTTATACTTAGGAATTTTTTTTTTTTTTTTTTATGCCAGCGGAATGAAAAAACACCTTCTTCATGTGCTTGTAGACATGTTACATATTCAATAAGTATGGTCCTATCTACATTGTACATATATTTTATATGTCAACATATTTTCCCAAAAAGAAGATAGGCCTATAGACTTCACATATATGGAATTCTAAAGTTTTGATAACAAAAATAGTACAATGTTGTTTCATTGGTCCCTTAGTATAATAATACTAAGGGATGTACACTTCAAATATAAAATAGAAAAACTAAGGATCCAATCATCATAAAATATTTATGGTCATATAGTACTCTAGCAGCTGGAATTTGGAATATTATGTTAGAAATATAGTCATAGGAACAATATACTCTTTTTCAAAAACTGTACCTCTATTCAATTCTCCATGAACGTGGGAGAAAGAAATGGTACCAAATAGGTAAATTATTCCCTTAAGATGTGTTATTAAAGGAAAAAAATAAACTTTGTGAATATTATTCTTATTTACCATCCAATTGATGATTAACATGGAGTCCCCAAATACTTGGATTGATCACAAACCATTAGACCAAGACAAATTTAATAAGTCCCTTAAAGTAAAACATTATTCATAATTATTGGTTCCTTTCCCCACATTGGCTTTGAATTTTATAAAGACAACCTTAGTGCAAACATAATGTCAACACACCCACATAAAAAATATTGACCTTGGTATGCCTTATCAAAACAAACATTTTATTTTTTTCCATCTAAAGCTCATATACTTTCCTTGGAATTTTGTCTTTGAGATTCAACTTGTGGAATTGAAACGTGAAGAAAATTTTTGCAAATCCCTAGAATGAATGAATGGATCTATTTTCAAATAGAAAGTACTTACGAGAAATCTAGATATCCCAAATCCCTTAAGTTATCTTTTACAAAACCAAGAGTGGAGACATTCGTCAACATTATATCCCAACCAATGGTTGTTTAGACTTATCTATTCATTCTAGTTGTACACCCTTTTCCTATGTTATCTCATGAAGCATAACTTCATTGAGAATATACTTACCTTCTATGTCAAAAAATATCCTAAATTTACTTCCATGGCTTATAAATTCCATTAATTTCTCAAAAATCCAATGTTGGTAAAAAACTTAGTATTTTCAACAATCACATAGTTCCATATGAAATTCACATTAAGATATCACAATTGTATGTCAGTGAGTGAGGGAAGAAATTTAGTTACTATATTCTTTCAGTTGTTAAATGTAACACTACATTTCCATATTTCATAAGACTATCCCCTTCTGAAAGACAAAGGTCTCTCAAAATGGTACTTTCATAGATTTTTTCTATTTTTAACACCTTCGAAAAATGCACTCACTTGTCACTAAAATGAATGTGCTATCTTTTGCAAGCGATCCAATAAATGATTCAACTTGCTGAATTTTTTTATGACCCAACATCTCTTCCCACAATGTTATACCTTCAATTTGAGCCTTAAAAACTTCATGTTAAAAGATACATCAAAAATGGCTTCTTGGACCAGGTTTGTAAATCAGTCTGAAATGGTCTAGAAAAATGCATGACAAATATAGAATATGCATGATTTTTGAAACAAAAAGGTACTAGTCTAAAATGTTTCACATTGATAACAATACCTCATATCAAGTTTTCTCAATAAAGTTTCCAATTCCCCAAACTAGATTTGTGAAAGAGCCTACTTGGTTGTTTTCAACATTTTTAGGAAATTATGGAAAACAAGTGGCAAAATAATTCATATTTAGTTGTTTTTACCATTTTAAGTCAAATATGGATAGATGCACACCAAGGCCTAGCTACGTACTTCCTTGATGATCTAACACTTGGAAATGATGACTCATCATATGCCACACATTTTTATTAGCTTGGACGACAACTCTTGGTGCATGATAAGGTGCCAAATTATACATGAATGATGAGGCAATAGCCAAATTGAAACACTTGATATTCTGAATGTTTAATTTTTTTTTACCAAGGATGTAGAATTCACATTAAGTTATAAAATATTCCAAGTCTACTACTGAAACATGATACAAATTTTTGCGAATGGGATTAGAAAAATGCACACCAAGGTCCTTACTCATGTCCTTCTAAAAAAAAGTGATACCTAATGTTTGTAGATTTCTTTATTGGTAATAAAACCCATATATTAGAATTCCCAAATTCACCTCATTTTGTTGGCATACAATTTGCCAAGTCAACAACTTTTGTATTTTAACAAAATTTGATGGAAATTACTTTTCTTCATTAAAATGCATGCCCAAGATTTATCTCTTGCCAAAATTGAGTTTATTCAAGTTGGAAAATATGTATTTTCTTATTCCCCAACTTCTTTCATTTCCATATTTTCAATTTGTGTCTTAAAAGTTATTATTGTGTAAAAATACTCAAATTTTGCCCTCTTTTTACACAATGTGCAAATTCTATGAATCCTAAGAAAAATGATACAATATCTTTCACATGAATTATATAAGGAAAATATTCATGTTGTTACACAATTTTGTATGTTGGGCAGATAGACCATGTGTTACATTTCCTTGATTCATATTTAAATGGATGTAGTTTGCTTTCAAAACTGCCCTATGACACTAGTTTTCACAATGAAAGAAAATGCACACAACCATCACTTAAATGGCCATTGAGGCCAAGTTAAGGATCCAAATCAAATTCTGAAAGTTTATCTGAATTCTACATTGACACATCTTTTATTTCTACTATAATTTTTTATCAACTTAATCATTTTTTAAATAATTTACATGTCGCACCAGAAGACACTAATATCTACAATCTAAAAAAAATAAATTTTTTTGATAATATTAAAACACTTATATCCTACACTAATGCAAGGCATTGTAATTTCAAGGATATAATGACTTTCATAATTTAAAAAAAATATATAAAATTAATATTATAAATTTTGAAAAAATACCCCACACTAGAACAATGGGTTCTCTAGAGTCATAAATGTTTTTTAAGGAAATCATATTGTTAAGATACTCAACACCTGCACTAACGGAAACATATACATTATATTTTTCTTGAAAATCATACCACTCTTAGAAAAACTCAAATTTCACATAGTTATTCACAAATCCTATAAATAAAAAATATATATTTAGAAAGCTAATTCAATTTCATACATTTCATCGTTTTACAACATATTGAAACTCATTTTAAAAGTACCTTGAATTATTCCTCCAAGTTAACATATTGTTTTTTTTACATGTTTGCATTTCTACTAATGTGTTATAAGAGACCATCATTAGCTTGCACCCACCCTTTCAAAATATTTTAATAACATAATTGTTGCAATGAGCGATAGTTTAGATGAACAAATTGCTCATGCCAAAGTTTGCTCAAGTCATTTCTATGAGAAACAAAAAATGATGAAAAAGATGATGACCCAAAGTTGTCAAATTTATACACCCTAGTAATATCATCTATAATTCCAGCTACTAGGACATGCTTAAGACATTTTAAATCCTTTATTACAACTTGGTGAGGTGAAAAATCTAGGTTTTCACCTTCATATGAATGAGTGATCTGATATATTGATAGAAGGTTGTAGGAAAGACTTGGAACACATAATACATCATTGAAATGACCATTATCTACCTAAAATGTTTGAGACCCTACAACACTAAGAGATCTATCAACACCGACAAATATTTGTTTGGTGTTACATTCATTAAGAAAATAAAAGATGGCTTTAACCTTATCCATATGATAAGATGATCCATAATTAATAAGCCACTCATTAGAAGAAGAATTATATGTTGCATTGAAGGAGAAACCAAAATCAGAAAGTGCATGTCCATGAGAAGAAGATTTAGAATAAGAAGAATCAATATTGATGTTGTGATTATTTATTGTTGTTTCCATATTTTTAAAACATTTAGACTCTAGATGACCATATCACCCAAAAAAATTACAAGGTCTATCAGTCTTCTTACTTTTTGTTTTTGGTCGTTTGTCACCATTGTGATTACAAGTTGGATAACAGGGTTTAGGACCCTTATTTTTGTTTTTGTTGTTGTTGTTGTGAGGATGTTGCTTCTTGGGATACTTGGTTTTTTCTTTATGTTGGGCCACTAAGAACCTTTTATATGTACCTATAGTGTTGATCACTCCAAGTTGCAAGAGCTTATATTGCACTCTAATCAGAGAATTAGAAAAATACTCAAGAGTGGGAGTTTGGTAAGAACTCCTTAGATCTTCTCTTTTGGAATAAAATGTATATATAAACAAAAAATATGAAGTTCTAATCTTAGAAAGAATAATGTATATGCATCAGTCATCCTCTAGATCTATTTTACAATATTTAAGAAAAATTTAAAGTAAGGGAAATCATCGGGAATTAAAGTCATTAACTCATTTTCAATCTGGTGGGTTCGAATCATATTATGTTTACCAAATATGGCTTCAATCTTGGCCCAAGCTTCATTTGGGTCATCAATTCCTTGAAGCTAAAACCATAAATCAGGAGAGATGGATGTTTCAATTAGTCCACGTGATTGATCATTCTTATTATCCCATTTATCTTTATTTTTAGCATCACTGGGGTATTATTATTTTCCCAAGGTAATACGGTATAATAATTTACTTCTTAGTACATCCTCTATATGGGATTTCCATGACAAGTAGTTGCTACTAGTAGGAAAAACATCGTTTGGAGAAGCCATATTAAAATATACAAATTATATGGATTCAAAATATAAAATTGACTATCTGGATTCAAAATATGAAACTGACTGTTTGGATTTAAAAAAGTTGTTTCAAAAGAATGACACTATAAATGGACTTCAAATGTGAAAGTTATGTAACCAAAGCGCCACATGCTAGGAAAAATTTGCTCCACATGTGATCCAGATTATTTTCAGAATGAAATAAAAGAAGAGATATTATAATGAAATACACATAAAGATTGTCAAAAACAGAGAAATAAAGCAATACGTGATTTCGACTAATGAAATAAGTGTATGTAACAACCCCTGTCGTTATGAATACATGCGATGCAATGCAAAAAAAAATAAAATTTTAAAGGCAGGAAGGCAACAACGACAACAATTAATCATCACAACTCGACGATGAACACGACGCCCGCAAATCAGGCAACAGACAACAACGACCCAACATACTGGCACATCATGCAACTGGATGAACATGTGATAATCAAATGGACAAATAAAATGACTAAGCTATGGGACAACATCAATATCAACCAGACGCAACCAACCTCAAATGACACAGGTAACTTGAACCTTCACGGTGAGCGAGGAACTAGCACAACCAGAGTTACAACTCAAGAACCAACATAAATTACATTGCACATAACACCCACATTAGGAAGCACATGACTCTGGCTAGGTTATCCTTCTCTTCTATTAATTAGGGCACACAATGATTCCCTCGTCAAGAATCATGCCATCGCAAGTGGTTGATGTGACAGTAAACAAGGCACAACATACCATATCTAGACCAATAACCCAAGGAAAATCCGACACGCTAGGAGACCAAATTAACTATCAAGATACAAGAAGACTATACCCAAGCACCCAATCGACAAGTCAACAAGACGCGAGGTGACTTCATTCAATATTTAAATTGTGCAACCAACCGAAGAATTATTGTTTTTTTATGAGGCACCTTTTTCAAGGAAGTCTCCAACTATAAAATAGAATTAATTTGAATATTATCTAAAAATTCATGTGCATAGGTATTCTATTTTAATTCTCTATATAATAGAATATTTTTTAAAATCTAGCTTAATCATATTGATATAAGGAATTAGTACTTAAATTTTGTTAAGCTAAATAATGTCTACCATCATAAACACGTAAATTAATATATATGAACATGAATACAAGGGGTTTTCTTTTGGATTAATGAAAGAACTTCCACATCATCTTATCGGTCAATTAAATAGCTGTCCAGAAATAAAATCGTTGTCAACCTATACAAGATCGTTGTCTGTCATTAAATTGGTTGTCTATCATTAAATCTATGTCTAACAGTGATATCGCTATCCATTAACACATGATTTTTCTATCTATAAAATGCATGATGTTGTTGTCTATTAGATGTGTCATAATGTTGTCCATTAATACATGATTTTGCTGTCTATAAAATATGATAGTTCTATCTAACATTTATAAAAATCATTCATCTTAGTAATCGCTCAATCATAGTAATCGCTCATCAATGCTCAACACAAATCATGGTAATTCGCTCACAATAAAAATTGTTGTCAATAATAAAAGTTAAGGGAAATCGTTGAGTTAATATGATGTCGCTGTGTAAATATAAATTATGAAATATAAAAAATGTTGTCTATAAAAATTTGCTGTCTATAAAATATAAAAATTTGTTGTCTATAAAATTTATTATCCATTAAATATTCATTGTAAATCCAAGCCAATGCCAATCCATTCAATCGCTATTCAATGCCAATCCATTCAATCTCTATTCAATGTCAATCCATTCAATCGCTATTCAATGCCAATCCATTCAAATGTTATCCAAATGCAATCAAATCATAGTGGTAAGGGTTGGGTGAACTCATGGTGTCAAACTGGGTAAATCGCTTAGAAAATCGTGGGGAAAAAGGTTGTTTAATATTCCATAAATAGGGGTGTGAATGTTGTGTAAAACTCCTAGAAAAATGCCTAGGTATATGAATAAAATTTACTATTGACAGAAAAAGCATTTATGAAGGAATGTAACGACTATAACAGCTAGCATAGAAGGTATGAAGATATCTCGAGCTGGTCCAGGTATGAAGAACACTTACTAATGACAGACATAGCATTTATGCAGGAATGTAGATTTAATTTCAACTCTCGGAATTGACTAAATTTGTGGGTGAGAATCAGGTCTAAACCTTATGGTAATGTGTGGCAAGAGAGAGTGTCAATCAAGCGTCGTCATCCATTTTCATATTTCACTCAATACGATAAAAAACTGAGATGAATAAAAATTATAACAATGGAGGTATCCATAACCAAGGCGAACAGTAATTCCATAAGAGCCATTCCTCCATTCCATTTGCATTGGTTATATATAATTTCAGAGGCAATTCTTCACATAATTAATACTGAAATTGAATTTAACAATTTTAAAATTTCTAGTAGCTTTCCACTCCTACAAAATTTTGAAATAGATCACGAACATGATTATTATCGCATCAGCTAAGGCAAATTTCCATACATGTTTAATATACAATTAAACCATTATTACACAATATAAAACTACCAATCAAATACCCAATAATGGAAATACTCACAGATTAAACTGATTTAAGGAAAATACTCGCAGGCAGTGGATTTTGTCAATAAAAATGTAGAAGAAAGATAGTTCGGATCCCCAGGAATTTACACAAATCGCAGAGTAAGAAGAGGAATTTTTGTTGTACACAGTAAGGAATTTGTTGGGTAGAGAGAGGATCCGACAATTATTATCTGTGCACAGGAAAGCAGGGCATTTAAATCTCAGTCTTAAACACCGAAGTGAATACAGTCAATTAGGCTCCTGGCCGACTGCTCAGGCACAAACTAATAACTTAAGGATAAGGGACAGAAGATAAAAACACAATTTTTTCTTGTTATTAAATCAATAAAAACAAGCACAGAGAAGTCATTGCAATCAGAGTTTGGGTTCTCCATAGGAAATCAATTCAAAATACAATGAGCATAAGGCTGGGGTGACTTTAAGTTATGTGATCAAACGCTGAGCTCATCAAGACAATTTGATGAAAGATAAAATGAAATCTCCGAATAGTGTTATGTTGATTAAACATAAACCTTAACACAGTAGAAATACATTACTGAAGGCGTAGGAAAAATATTTAAACTACCATTCAATACAAATATACACATGCGTACTGTATCCAAATGTGAAAGCTCCGAGTCATTGTCCCATGCGTGCTCCATCCAGCTCCTGCTTGCCGACCGATGTGACCTCACCGGTACCTCCCAGATAACACTAGGGGTAATCTTCTTCCCCCTGAGCCCCTTGAGCCACAAAGGGTCCACACACACAATACCAGAGAATGGTAGCACCCAGCTCACTCGCAAGGTCGAGCTACCACTCATTACCCGAGCTGGGTATCCCAACACCCACAAGAGAAAGTTCAGTAAAGATAAAATTTTAGTAGCATAACGTTACACAAAAAGATGAGATCCATACTCCTCCTCCTCCATCCTTTTTATAGAGTTTTCAAGTAATTAGTTTATGAAATTCTCATTAAATTCCTTTTTCATTAAATTAATTTTGAAAAACCTCCCCCGTACACGTCGCTCGATCCCCTAGTTGCACCAGAAAATCAATTTTATTAATTAATTAAATATTCCTATTTCCCTCACCCACCTAAAAGCGTTCCTAAAAATGCTCCTCGGTGTCCCAATATTCCCTTACAATTCTTAAATGACTTATGCCTTACTTAATTCCTAGTTGAGTTCATAAATAGAAAGTTCCCAAGGCAAGATTCATTACTAAGTTAGACATTCAACTTTTTCTTTACGTTTCCCCTTTTCTTTAAGTTTCCCTTTTTCTTTAAGTTTCCTATTTCTTTTAAGTTTCCCTCTTTTTCCTTTTTAACTAAAAATCAATTTAGCAAGTGTATATAAACAACCATTTACTCTTTTTCCTCTTTAATTAAAAATTAATTTAGCAAATGTAGATAAAAACAACCATTTACTCTCTTTTCTTTTTAACTAAAAATTAATTTAGCAAATGTAGATAAAAACAACCATTACCCTATTTTTTTTTAAATTTAATCCTCCATTATATATATATTTTACTTTAATAAATAAAGTTTGAATTTCTTTACCCCTTTCTTGTTATATGTCTAATTATTTTTGTTCAGAGATTCTGCTTAGACCTAGGTTTTAAATTCAATAGGTTGGGTGACCCTTTTAAGGGAAAAATTGTTTTTAAACTTTACTTATCATATCATTCATTTTAAGGCCGACTAGGTTTATTCACTTACCAGTTAAAATCGCGACATTCCCTTCAGGATGCACTACGTGCTCCAACGGTGCCACTCGCCTCTTTCTGTTTTCCTTGCATGATGTACCCTTCAAGACACACCACATGCTCCAAGGGTGCCACTCACCTCTTGACTGCATTTGGTAGACGTCAAACCCCTGGAGTCAATACTCTGCCAGGTGATCTTGTGGGAGACTAAGGGCCTCTAATAAATAAGACCCCTTCCTTATTGTGTTTCCCTTAGAATCATCGTGAGCGACTGTCACAGTCTGCCCTCATGAAATCATGGGTCTTCTCGAACTAGGTAATCATTAACCTACAGTTCAAGCCATGGCGAGAGTGCTAGTGCGCTATGGCAGGGCTGCTGCCACACCTCTCCCTCAAAGTCTCTAGTTAACGTGTGTGGCCCCTCTACTCCATATGTGAGTATGGTCGGAAAGCTATTGGCAGCCTACATCCATCAACGAATCATGTGAACAATAATAATCAATCATCATAACATCTAATCATATGTACATATGTCACATCAACAACATTCAAACCCAATAGTCCACTCCCTGACTCGATCCGGAGTCCAAGGGGTTACATCGATGCCTCTGCATCCTCGAGGTCCAAAGTCCTACACACTTAGGAGAACCCAGTCAATAACACCTATCTATGTAAATACAACCAAATAACATATCATCAAATCCATAATATCTCATAATCATAATCAAAATGACCAATAGATATAATAACCTGGATCACTTGTAAGCAAGTGTCCTCAAAGAATAAGTTCCCTCAGTGCGTGCAAGAGAGGAATGTTACATACACCCCTCTTGGTTTAAAATTTGTCCCGAAGTTTCATAGTATATAAGTGCCAAGATAAAGTGTATCACAGTATCATACATCTATCTATCAAACAAAAATGGAAACTGTTGGTGCATATCATATGCATCCTCCCAGGTCACCAAGTGTGAACTATAGTTGTCCCACTAGACCTTGACCCGATCTACTGTTTGACACTATAGCTTTCGAATGCATTGGTCCAAGATGCAGATTGGATCCGCCGTGAGCACACCCTCGTTAGATACCTACAAGGAACTCATGTCAATAACATGTGTAGGATCACTAATATAATGTCTCAGAACAGATACATGAAAAACATCATGCATACGCCTCCAAGAATCAGGCAAGGCTAGTCGATAGGCCACCAGCCCCTTATTTTCTACAATATTGAAAGGTTCCACGAACCTAGGAGAGAGTTTATCACCCTTTCCAAACTTGATCGAACTCTTATGCGGTTTCACTCACAGGAAGACTTGATCGCCAACTTCATAACTACGGTCGACATGATGCGCATCAGCATAACTCTCCTATTGATCCTGCGCTTCCTTGATCCTTTGTCTTATTGTTTGCATTTGATCTTCCATTTCTTAGATTGCTTCTGGTCCCACCAGGACCCTATCCTCAAGATGATCCCAACTCAAAGGCATCCGACACGGTCACCCGTAAAGAAACTCGAAAGTCACCATCTTAATGGTGCTTTGATAGTTGTTGTTGTACATAAAATCTACCAGTGGCAATAATTCCTCCCAACACTTCTGTTGGTCCATCACGTACATACACAACATATCCTCCAAGATTTGGTTTGTTCATTCGATCTGCCCATCTGTCTTCGGGTGATACGCAGTACTAAAGTTAAGTTGGGTTCCCAAGGCCTCTTGGAAACTAGTCCAAAATCATCCAGTAAACATCGATCCTCGATCACATATAATCCTCTTAGGCATGCCATGCAACCTCACAATCTCGCTGATGAAAACTATAGCTATGTCATGTGTCTGATACGTCATATGCACAGGAATAAAATGAGAACTCTTCGTCATAATGTCGACTACCACAAAAATCGAGTCATGTATTCTTGCCGTCAGTGGCAATCCAACAATGAAATCCATCGAAATGACCTCCCATTTTGATTCAAGAATATCGTGTGGCTGTAGTAATCCTGCCAGATGTCTATGTTCAACTTTCACCTACTGACATTCTAGACATCTGGCCACGTAGTTGACTATGTCTGCCTTCATTCCTTTCCATAAGAATAAGGGTTTAAGGTCTGCCTTCATCTTCGTGACTCCCGGGTGAGCCATGTACACTGCTCTGTGAGCCTCGTTTAGGATCAAACTCCTCAATTCGTCGTTGGGTAGTACATAAATTCGACCTTTAAATCTCAATAATATGTTGTTGTACATAGAAAATCCTTCAAATTTTGGTACCATCATTGTGTTTTGTTCGATAAAATCCTTGACCTCTTTGTACCTATCATCGTCGCGCTGTAAAGTTAGAATATTTTCACATAGATTCATCTAAAGAGGCACCACCGAAAAAATGTGTAGTCTCCAACTCAATGCATCTGCCACTCTGTTCATTGTTCCTTTTATGAAACCAATCTCAAAATCGTACACGCTAAGAATTCTGACCAATGTCGTTGTCCTGCGCTCAAGTCGCTTTGTGTAAAGATGTGTTGTAGTCCATAGTGGTCCATTTTTAGTTTGAATTTTCGTCCAATCAGGTAATGTCTCCAAACTCTCAAGGCATAAAAAATGGCTAGCAACTCCAAATTGTGAGTTGCATAGTTCTCCTCATGCCTTCTCAACTTTCTCGAGATGTAAGCGATCACTCGACCATATTGCATCAAGACTCCGCCTAAGTCTTCTTTGGATGTGTCAGTGCATACCAAGAAGTTTGCGTCCATGTCAGGGACCTTTAGTATCATTGATGTTATCAACATCTCCTTGAGCCTCCGAAATGATTCCTCTCATTTCTCGGTCCAAACAAACTTCTTGTTCTTCTTCTGCAATTCCGTGATCGGATTTTCTATCTTCGAAAAACCCTGGACTAACTGTTGATAGTATCCCGCTAAACCCATGAAGCTACGAACTTCAAGGACATTCGTCGGCACAGGAAATTCCATAATAGCCTTGACCTTTGCTGGATCCACGACGATACCTTCGTCGGAGATGACATGCCCTAAGTGCCCTAGACAATTTCCCATACAATTTGTTCTCTTGCAGACATTGTAGTACCAAGTGCAAGTGCTCGTCATTCTCCTCCAACGTCCAAGAGTAAATCAAAATATCATCAATGAATACTTGGACAAACTTGTCCAAGTATTCGTGGAACACCCCATTCATCAAACTCATAAATACCCCTCGGTCTTTCATCAGTCCAAATGGTAAAACAATAAACTCATAATGTCCAAACCTTGTCTTAAAGGTGGTCTTAGGTATGTCGTCCTACTTGATCCATAACTGGTGATACCCTGATCTCTAGTTGATCTTTGAAAACACTGTCGCACCCTTCATCTGATCAAACAGATCATCAATCCTTGGCAATGGATACTGATTCTTCATCGTTGCCTTGTTAAATTGGCAATAGCCAATGCAGAGTCTCCACGACCCATCCTTCTTTGATATGAAAATAACAGGCGCACCCCATGTTGAAACACTTGGATGTATAATTCCTAGGTCCAACAACTCCTTCAGTTGCATTTTGAACTCCTGTAACTTCGGGGTCGACATACGATAAGGCGTTCTTGTTATCAGTTCAGTCCCTAATTTTAGGTCTATGGTAAATTCCAGCCCCCTCTCCGACAGCATCCCAGGTAACTCCTCAGGGAAGATGTTCGCAAACTCTCTCACCACCGGAAAGTGTTCTAGACCTTCCACTACTCCCTTCTTGTTTAACGCAAGGATCACATAAATATTACATCCCTTCCGCATGCTCTTCCATAGCTGCAAGGAAGAGATGAACCTCAAGGAAACTCCCTGGTTCCGACCTACAATCACACGTCTTTGTCCCTCATCATTGACCAAGCTCAATTGTTTCATATTATAGTTGAGTATCGCCTCATGCGATTCCAACCAATCCATACTGGTCACGATGTGATAAGATCCTAAGATTGTGATGTACAGGTTGGCCCTGGTGACAAACTCTCCCAGGTTAAGGCTGCAACCCACAACCTTCCTTTCAACCTTCTGTTGGGCTCCTGAAGCCATTTCTACAAAGATAAACTCATCATGTTCTACTTCCTTTACCTTAATTCTTTTTAGCGCTACCCTATAAATGAAACTCTTTGTAGCGCCTGGATCTATCAAAATACTAAGGGTCTGGTCAGCGATGGTACCTGGCATCTCGAGCACATTCGACTAGTGCTTTGTCTAGTGGTTATTCATCGCTACATNACGGCCCACCAGCCTGGAACCCTGGTCGGTTCTCCTGAACAAGCCTGAACTGCTGCTTCTGCGGTCGATGTTGTTTCTTATGTTGTGGTCCTCGGTAAGGAGTCCAATGCTGAGGTGCTAATCACCGATGTGTAGTGAAAGTGGATCCTCTCTAGAAACCATGATATCCTAGTGAATCTCTAGCCGACGTTTGATGTTGTTGCACACCAGATGACACCTGCCTAGCTGGTCTCACTGGAGTCCTACTCTGAACCCCACTAATAAGATCCTCCTGTACTATGAAGGCCTTATGGATGACATCATACAAGGTTTGAGACATCATAATCCTAACCTTCGCACGAATGCTGACATTAAGGCCAAACACGAACCTGTTGACCTTAAGATTCTCAGTATTTAGGCATAGAGCATACCGAAGAAGCTCAATAAAAAAGGCCTCGTACTTGGGAACTGTATGGCTGCCCTATCGCAAGGTGTTGAACTCGTTGAGGTGATGCTTAATGAATTCCTCCGATAGATACCTCTCTCGGAACCGTTCCTCGAACAATTCCCATGACACGTCTTCGATGACCATGTTCAATTGTGGCAAGAGTGTCTTTCACCATTGAAGAGCACTCCCCTTCAGTTGAAAGACCGCTATGCATACCTTCATGTTGGAGTTATAGTCGCGAAGTACAAAGCACATCGCCATATTCTCCAACCATGCCTCGGTGGCTACGCCGTCCGGGGCACCAAAGAACTCAGGAAATTTGACCTTCTCAAGTTTGCGGTGAATGCTACCAGTACCGATCAAAGTGTGCGTTGGACCTTCAGAGGGTGCCAATGCCCTGGCCTCATCTCTATCCAAACAACTGATCACTGCCTCAGACATCCACTGAAAATACCTCATCAGCCCAACCACATCACCCACAACTATCTGTTCCTGCTCGACAACTTATTCGTCTCCCTTGGGGTTAGACCCCTTGGGCGTAGATGCTACTAGAGGCATCGTGCCTCCTCCTTTAGAACCCCATCGTCTGCCTTTGCGGCGTCCTCTAACCATGATTACCTGCACAAATACATATAAGTTTAATTAAAAACATTATAATCAAATATAAAATCAACGAAAGTTGTAGTGATCCCAAGTCACGGGTCGAATTGGCTCTGATACCATATGTAACGACCCCTGTCATTATGACTACATGTGAGGAAATGCAAAATATTTTTTTTTTTTAAAGGCAGGAAGGCAACAATGACAACAATTAATCAACACAACTCGACGATGAACACGACGCCCACAAATCAGGCAACAGACAACAATGACCCAACATACTGCCACATCATGCAACTGGATGAACATGCGATAATCAAATGGACAAATAAAATGACTAAGCTATGGGACAAAATTAAGATAAACCAGACACAACCAATCTAAAATGACATAGGTAACTTGAGCCTTCACGTCGAGCGAGGAACCAACACAACCAGAGCTACAAATCAAGAACCAACATAAATTACAACGCACATAACACCCACATCGGGAAGCACATGACTCTGGCTAGGTTATCCTTCACTTCTATCAATTGGAGCGCGTAATGATCCCCTTGTCAAGAATCATGCTATCGCAAGTGGTAGGCATGACAGTAACCAAGGCACAACATAACATATCTAGACCAATAACCCAAGGAAAATCCGATGCACTAGGAGACCGAATTAACTGTCAAGATACAAAAAGACTATAACAAGAGCCCAATCGATGAGTCAACAAGACACGAGGTGACTTCATTCAATAATTAAATTGCTCAACCAACCAAAGAATTCTTGTTTTCTTATGAGGCACCTTTTTCAAGGAAGTCTCCAACTGCAAAACATAATTAATTTAAATATTATCTAAAAATTCATGTGCATGGGTATTCTATTTTAATTCTCTATATAATAGAATATTATTTAAAAGCTAGCTTAATCATAGTGAAATAAGGAATTAGTACTTACATTTTGTTAAGCTAAATAATGTCTATCATCATAAACACGTAAATTAATATATATGAACATGAATACAAGGGGTTTTCTTTTGGATTAATGAAAGAACTTCCACATCATCTTATCGATCAGTTAAATAGTTGTCCAGAAATAAAATTGTTGTCAACCTATACAAGATCGTTGTCTTTCATTAAATTGGTTGTCTATTATTAAATCTATGTCTAACAATGATATCGTTGTCCATTAACACATGATTTTGCTATCTATAAAATACATGATGTCGTTGTCTATTAGATGTGTGATAACGTTGTCCATTAATACATGATTTTGTTGTCTATAAAATATGATAGTTCTATCTAACATTTATAAAAACCATTCATCTTAGTAATCGCTCAATCATAGTAATTGCTCATCAATGCTCAACACAAATCATGGTAATTCGCTCACAATAAAAATTGTCGTCAATAATAAAATTTAAGGGAAATCACTAAGTTAATATGATGTCACTGTGTAAATATAAAATATGAAATATAAAAATTGTTGTCTATAAAATATAAAAAAATGTTGTTTATAAAACTTTCTGTCCATTAAATATTCGTCGTCAATCCAAGCCAATGCCAATCCATTCAATTGTATTCAATGCCAATCCATTCAATCGCTATTCAATGCCAATCCATTCAATCGCTTTTCAATTCCAATCCATTTAAATTCTATCCAAATGCAATCAAATCACAGTGGTAAGGGCTAGGTGAACTCGCGGTGTCAAGCTGGGTAAATTGCTCAGAAAATCATGGGGAAAAGGGTTGTTTAATATGCCATAAATCAGGGTGTGAATGTTGTGTAAAAATCCCATAAAAACGCCCTTGTATATGAAGAACATTTACTATTGACGGACAGAGAATTTATGCAGGAATATAATGATTATAACAACCAGCGCAGAAGGTATGAAGATATCTCGAATTCGCCCAGGTATGAAGAACACTTACTAATGATAGATAGAGCATTTATGCAGGAATGTAGATTTAATTTCAACTCACAGAATTGACTAAATTCGTGGGCGAGAATCAGGTCTAAGCCTTATGGTAATGTGTGGCAAGAGAGAGTGTGAATCAAGCGCTATCATCCATTTTCATATTTCACTCAATACGATTAAAAAAAACTAAGATGAAGAAAAATTATAACAATGGAGGTATCCATAACCAAGGCGAACAGTAATTCCATAAGAGCCATTCCTCCATTCCATTTGCATTGGTTATATAGAAATTTCTGACGCAATTCTTCACATAATTAATATTGAAATTGAATTTAACAATTTTAAAATTTCTAGTAGCTTTCCACTTCTACAAAATTTTGAAATAGATCAAGAACATTATTATTATCGCATCAGCCAAGGCATATTTCCATACATGTTTAATATACAATTAAACCATTATTACACAATATAAAACTACCAATCAAATACCCAATAATGGAAATATTGACAGATTAAACTGAATTAAGGAAAGTACTCACAGGCAGTGGATTTTGTCAATAAAAATGTAGAGGAAAGACAGTTCGGATCCCCAGGAATTTACACAAATCGCAGAGTAAGAAGAGAAATTTTTGTTGTACACAGTAAGGAATTTGTTTGGAAGAGAAAGGATCCGACAGTTATTATCTGTGCACAGGAAATAAGGGCATTTAAATCTCAGTCTTAAACACCAGAGTGAATACAGTCGATTAGGCTCCTGGACAACTGCTCAGGCACAGACTAATAACTTAAGGATAAGGAACAGAAGATAAAAACACAATTTTTTCTTCGTATTAAATCAATAAAAACAAACACAGAGAAGTCATTGCAATCAGAGTTTGGGTTCTCCATGGGAAATCAATTCAAAATACAGGGAGCATAAGGCTGGGGTGACTTTAAGTTCTCTGATCAAACGTTGGGCTCATCAAGACAATTTTCTGAAAGATAAAATGAAATATATGGATAGTGTTACACTGATTAAACATAAACCTTAACACAATAGAAGTACAATATTGAAGGCACAGGAAAAATATTTAAACTAGCATTCAATACAAATATACACATGCGTACCGTAGTCAAATGCGAAAGCTCCGAGTCATTGTCCCACGCGTGCTTCGTCCAGCTCACGCTTGCCAAGCAATGTGACCTCAATGGTACCTCCCAACCAATGCTAGGGGTACTCTTCTTCCCCTTGAGCCCCCTAATCCATAAAGGGGCCACACACACAATACCAGAGAATGCTAGCACCCAGCTTGCCTCGCAAGGTCGATCTACCACTTGTTACTTGAGCTAGGTATCCAAAATCCCACAAGAGAAAGTTCAACCAAGATAAAATTTCAGCAGCGTAACGATACACAAAAATATGAGAGCCATACTCCTCCTCCATCCTTTTTATAGATTTTTCAAGTAATTAGTTTCCCAAATTCTCATTAAATTTCTTTTTCATTCAATTAATTTCGAAAAGCCTCCCCCGTACACATGTCGCCTGATCCCCTAGTTGCACTTGAAAATCAATTTTATTAATTAATTAAATATTCCTATTTCCCTCACCCACCTAAAAGCGCTCCTAAAAACGCTCCTTGATGTCCCAATATTCCCTTACAATTCTTAAATGACTTACGCCTTACTTAATTCCTAGTTGAGTTCATAAATAGAAAGTTCCCAAGGCAAGGTTCCTTACTAAGTTAGACATTCAACTTTTTCTTTACGTTTCCCCATTTATTTAAGTTTCCCTTTTTCTTTAAGTTTCTATTTCTTTTAAGTTTCCCTCTTTTTCTTTTTTAACTAAAAATCAATTTAGCAAGTGTATATAAACAACCATTTACCCTTTTTCCTCTTTAATTAAAAATTAATTTAGCAAGTGTAGATAAAA
>JASDQU010305474.1:57082-67326 GCA_032191745.1 Picea mariana | reverse complement strand
AGGTTGCAAGAAAGACTTGGAACACATAATACATCATTGAAATGACCATTATCTACCTAAAATGTTTGAGACCCTACAACACTAAGAGATCTATCAACACCGACAAATATTTGTTTGGTGTTACATTCATTAAGAAAATAAAAGATGGCTTTAACCTTATCCATATGATAAGATGCTCCATAATTAATAATCCACTCATTAGAAGATGAATTATATGTTGCATTGAAGGAGAAACCAAAATCAGAAAGTGCATGTCCATGAGAAGAAGATTTAGAATAAGAAGAATCAATATTGATGTTGTGATTATTTATTGTTGTTTCCATATTTTTAAAACATTTAGACTCTAGATGACCATATCACCCAAAAAAATTACAAGGTCTATCAATCTTCTTACTTTTTGTTTTTGGTCGTTTGTCACCATTGTGATTACAAGTTGGATAAGAGGGTTTAGGACGCTTGTTTTTGTTTTTGTTGTTGTTGTTGTGAGGATGTTGCTTCTTGGGATACTTGGTTTTTTCTTTATGTCGGGACACTAAGACATTTTTATATTTACCTATAGTGTTGATCACTCCAAGTTGCAAGAGCTTATATTGCACTCTAATCAGAGAATTAGAAAAATACTCAAGAGTGGGAGTTTGGTAAGAAATCCTTAGATCTTCTCTTTTGGAATAAAATGTATATATAAACAAAAAATATGAAGTTCTAACATTAGAAAGAATAACGTATATGCATCGATCATCCTTTAGATCTATTTTACAATATTTAAGAAAAAATTAAAGTAAGGGAAATCATCGGGAATTAAAGTCATTAACTCATTTTCAATCTGGTGGGTTCGAATCACATTATATTTACCAAATATGGCTTCAAGCTTGGCCCAAGCTTCATTTGGGTCATCAATTCCTTGAAGCTGAAAACATAAATCAGGAGAGATGGATGTTTCAATTAGTCCACGTGATTGATCATTCTTATTATCCCATTTATCTTTATTTTCAGCATCAGTGGGGTATTATTATTTTCCCAAGGTAATACGGTATAATCATTTACTTCTTAGTACGTCCTCCATATGGGATTTCCATGACAAGTAGTTGCTACTAGTAGGAAAAACATCATTTGGAGAAGCCATATTAAAATATACAAATTATATGGATTCAAAATATAAAAGTGACTATCTGGTTTCAAAATATGAAACTGACTGTTTGGATTTAAAATAAGTTGTTTCAAAAGAATGACACTGAAAATGGACTTCAAATGTGAAAGTTATGTAACCAAAGCGCCACATGCTAGGAAAAATGTGGTCCACGTGTGATCCGGATTATTTTCAGAATGAAATAAAAGAAGAGATATTATAATGAAATGCACATAAAGATTGTCAGAAACAAAGAAATAAAGCAATACGTGATTTCTACTAATGAAAGAAGTGTATGTAACACCCCCTGTCGTTATGACTACATGCGATGCAATGCAAAAACAATTTTTTTTTTAAAGGCAGGAAGGCAACAACGACAACAATTAATCATCACAACTCGACGATGAACACGACGCCCGCAAATCAGGCAACAGACAACAACGACCCAACATACTGCCACATCATGCAACTGGATGAACATGCGATAATAAAATGGACAAATAAAATGACTAAGCTATGGGACAACATCAAGATCAACCAGACGCAACCAACCTCAAATGACACAGGTAACTTGAACCTTCACGACGAGCGAGGAACTAGCACAACTAGAGTTACAACTCAAGAACCAACATAAATTACATCGCACATAACACCCACATTAGGAAGCACATGACTCTGGCTAGGCTATCCTTCTCTTCTATCAATCAGGGCGCGCAATGATACCCTCTTCAGGAATCATGCCATCGCAAGTGGTTGGCGTGACAGTAACCAAGGCACAACATACCATATCTAGACCAATAACCCAAGGAAAATATGACACGCTAGGAGACCAAATTAACTGTCAAGATACAAGAAGACTATACCCAAGCACCCAATCGACAAGTCAACAAGACGCGAGGTGACTTCATTCAATATTTAAATTGTGCAACCAACCGAAGAATTATTGTTTTCTTATGAGGCACATTTTTCAAGGAAGTCTCCAACTATAAAATAGAATTAATTTGAATATTATCTAAAAATTCATGTGCATGGGTATTCTATTTTAATTCTCTATATAATAGAATATTTTTTAAAATCTAGCTTAATCATAGTGATATAAGGAATTAGTACTTAAATTTTGTTAAGCTAAATAATGTCTACCATCATAAACATGTAAATTAATATATATGAACATGAATACAAGGGGTTTTCTTTTGGATTAATGAAAGAACTTCCACATCATCTTATCGGTCAGTTAAATAGCTGTCCAGAAATAAAATCGTTGTCAACCTATACACGATCGTTGTCTGACATTAAATTGGTTGTCTATTATTAAATCTATGTCTAACAATGATATCGCTATCCATTAACACATGATTTTTCTATCTATAAAATACATGATGTCGTTGTCTATTAGATGTGTCATAACGTTGTCCATTAATACATGATTTTTCTATTTATAAAATATGATAGTTCTATCTAACATTTATAAAAATCATTCATCTTAGTAATCGCTCAATCATAGTAATCGCTCATCAACGCTCAACACAAATCATGGTAATTCGCTCACAATAAAAATTGTTGTCAATAATAAAATTTAAGGGAAATCGCTGAGTCAATATGATGTCGCTGTGTAAATATAAAATATGAAATATAAAAAATGTTGTCTATAAAAATTTACTGTCTATAAAATATAAAAATTTGTTGTCTATAAAATTTATTATCCATTGAATATTCGTTGTAAATCCAAGCCAATGCCAATCCATTCAATGTTATTTAATGCCAATCCATTCAATCACTATTCAATGGCAATCCATTCAATCTCTATTCAATGTCCATCCATTCAATCACTATTCAATGCCAATGCATTCAAATGTTATCCAAATGCAATCAAATCATAGTGGTAAGGGTTGGGTTAACTCATGGTGTCAAACTAGGTAAATCGCCCAGAAAATCATGGGGAAAAAGGTTGTTTAATATTCCATAAATAGGGGTGTGAATGTTGTGTAAAACTCCTAGAAAAATGCCCAGGTATATGAATAAAAGTTACTATTGACAGAAAAAGCATTTATGTAGGAATGTAATGACTATAAAAACTAGCGTAGAAGGTATGAAGATATCTCAAGTTCGCCTAGGTATGAAGAACATTTACTAATGACAGACATAGCATTTATGCAAGAATGTAGATTTAATTTCAACTCTCGGAATTGACTAACTTTGTGGGTGAGAATCAGGTCTAAACCTTACGGTAATGTGTGGCAAGAGAGAGTGTCAATCAAGTGCCATCATGCATTTTCATATTTCACTCAATATGATAAAAAAACTGAGATGAATAAAAATTATAACAATGGAGGTATCCATAACCAAGGCGAATAGTAATTCCATAAGAGCCATTCCTCCATTCCATTTGCATTGGTTATATAGAAATTTCAGAGGCAATTCTTCACATAATTAATACTGAAATTGAATTTAACAATTTTAAAATTTCTAGTAGCTTTCCACTCCTACAAAATTTTGAAATAGATCATGAACATGATTATTATCGCATTAGCCAAGGCAGATTTCCATACGTGTTTAATATACAATTAAACCATTATTACACAATATAAAACTACCAATCAAATACCCAATAATGGAAATACTCACAGATTAAACTGATTTAAGGAAAATACTCGCAGGCAGTGGATTTTGTCAATAAAAATGTAGAGGAAAGACAGTTCGGATCCCCAGAAATTTACACAAATCGTAGAGTAAGAAGAGGATTTTTTGTTGTACACAGTAAGGAATTTGTTGGGCAAAGAGAGGATCCAACAATTATTATCTGTGCACAGGAAAGCAGGGCATTTAAATCTTAGTCTTAAACACCGAAGTGAATACAGTCGATTAGGCTCCTGGCCGACTGCTCAGGCACAAACTAATAACTTAAGGACAGAAGATAAAAACACAATTTTTTCTTTTTATTAAATCAATAAAAACAAACACAGAGAAGTCATTGCAATCAGAGTTTGGGTTCTCCATGGGAAATCAATTCAAAATACAATGAGCATAAGGTTGGGGTGACTTTAAGTTATGTGATCAAACGATGGGCTCATCAAGACAATTTGATGAAAGATAAAATGAAATCTCTTAATAGTGTTATGTTGATTAAACATAAACCTTAACACAGTAGAAATACATTACTGAAGGTGCAGGAAAAATATTTAAACTACTATTCAATACAAATATACACATGCGTACTGTATCCAAATGTGAAAGCTCTGAGTCATTTTCCCATGCGTGCTCCATCCAGCTCCCTCTTGCCGACCGATGTGACCTCACTGGTACCTCCCAGCTAACACTAGGGGTCATCTTCTTCCTCCTGAGCCCCTCGAGCCGGAAAGGGGCCACACACACAATACCAGAGAATGGTAGCACCCAACTCACCTCGCAAGGTTGAGCTACCACTCATTACCTGAGCTAGGTATCCCAACACCCACAAGAGAAAGTTCAATAAAGATAAAATTTTAGTAGCGTAACGTTACGCAAAAAGATGAGATCCATACTCCTCCTCCTCCATCCTTTTTATAGATTTTTCAAGTAATTAGTTTCCCAAATTTTCATTAAATTCCTTTTTCATTAAATTAATTTTGAAAAACCTCCCTCGTACACATGTCGCTCGATCCCCTAGTTGCACCAGAAAATCAATTTTATTAATTAATTAAATATTCCTATTTCCCTCACCCACCTAAAAGCATTCCTAAAAATGCTCCTCGGTGTCCCAATATTCCCTTACAATTCTTAAATGACTTACGCCTTACTTAATTCCTAGTTGAGTTCATAAATAGAAAGTTCCCAAGGCAAGATTCATTACTAAGTTAGACATTCAACTTTTTATTTGTGTTTCCCCTTTTCTTTAAGTTTCCTATTTCTTTTAAGTTTCCCTCTTTTTCCTTTTTAACTAAAAATCAATTTAGCAAGTGTATATAAACAACCATTTACTCTTTTTCCTCTTTAATTAAAAATTAATTTAGCAAATGTAGATAAAAACAACCATTTACTCTCTTTTCTTTTTAACTAAAAATTAATTTAGCAAATGTAGATAAAAACAACCATTACCCTTTTTTTTTTAAATTTAATCCTCCATTATATATATATTTTTTACTTTAATAAATAAAGTTTGAATTTCTTTACCCCTTTCTTGTTATATGTCTAATTATTTTTGTTCGGAGATTCTGCTTAGACCTAGGTTTTAAATTCACTAGGCTGGGCGACCCTTTTAAGGGAAAAATTATTTCTAAACTTTACTTATCATATCATTCATTTTAAGGCCGACTAGGTTTATTCACTTACCAGTTAAAATCGCGACGTTCCCTTCAGGATGCACTACGTGCTCCAACGGTGCCACTCGCCTCTTTCTATTTTCCTTGCGTGACGTACCCTTCAAGACACACCACATGCTCCAAGGGTTCCACTCGCCTCTTGACTGCATTTGGTAGACATCAAACCCCTGGAGTCAATACTCCGCTAGGTTATCTCGTGGGAGACTAAGGGCCTCTAAGAAATAAGACCCCTTCCTTATTGTGTTCCCCTTAAAATCATCGTGAGCGATTGTCACAGTTTTCCCTCACGACATCATGTGTCTTCTCGAACTAGGTAATCATTAACCTACAGTTCAGGCCACAATGGGAGTGCTAGTGGTCTATGGCAGGGCTACTGCCACACCTCTCCCTCAAAGCCTCTAGTTAACGTGTGTGGCCCCTCTACTCCATATGTGAGTATGGTCGGAAAGCTATCGGCAACCTACATCCATCAGCGAATCATTTCAACAATAATAATCAATCATCATAACATCTACTCATATGTACATATGTCACATCAACAACATTCAAACCCAATAGTCCACTCCCTGACTCGATCCAGAGTCTAAGGGGTTTCATCGATGCCTCTACATCCTCAAGGTCCAAAGTCCTGCACACTTAGGATAACCCAGTCAATAACACCTATCTATGTAAATACAACCAAATAACATATCATCAAATCCATAATATCTCATAATCATAATCAAAACGACCAATAGATATAATAACCTGGATCACTTGCAAGCAAGTGTCCTCAAAGAATAAGTTCCCTCAGTGCGTGCAAGAGAGGAATGTTACATACACCCCTCTTGGTTTAAAATTCATCCTGAAGTTTCACAATATATAAGTGCCGAGATAAAGTGTATCACAATATCATACGTGTATCTATCAAACAAAAATGGAAACTGTTGGTGCATATCATATGCGTCCTCCCAGGTCACCAAGTGCGAACTATAGTTGTCCCACTGGACCTTGACCTGATCTAGTGTTTGACACCGTAGTTGTCGAATGCGTTGGTCCAAGATGTAGATTGGATCCACCGTGAGCGCACCCTCGTCAGATACCTACAAGGAACTCATGTCAATAACATGTGTAGGATCACTAATATAATGTCTCAGAACAGATACATGAAAAGCATCATGCATATGCCTCCAAGAATCAGGAAAGGCTAGTCGATAGGCCACCGACCCCTTATTTTCTACAATCTTGAAAGGTCCCACGAACATAGGAGAGATTTTATCACCCTTTCCAAACTTGATCGAACTCTTATGCGGTTTCACCCATAGGAAGACTTGATCGCCAACTTTTTAACTACGGTCAACACGATGCGCATTGGCATAACTCTTCTACTGATTCTGCACTTCCTTGATCCTTTGTCTTATTGTTTGCATTTGATCTTTCATTTCTTGGATTGCTTCTGGTCCCACTAGGACCCTATCCTCAAGATGATCCCAACTCAAAGGCATCCGACACGGTCGCCCATAAAGAAACTCGAAAGTCACCATCTTAATGGTGCTTTGATAGTTGTTGTTGTACGCAAACTCTACCAGTGGCAATAATTCCTCCCAACACTTCTGTTGGTCCATCACGTACATACACAACATATCCTCCAAGATTTGGTTTGTTCATTTGATCTGCCCGTCTATCTTCGGGTGATATGTAGTACTAAAGTTAAGTTGGGTTCCCAAGGCCTCTTGTAAACTAGTTCAAAATCATCCAGTAAACATTGATCCTCGATCAGATATAATCCTCTCAGGCATGCCATGCAACCTCACAATCTCGCTGATGAAATCTCTAGCTATGTCACGTGTCTGATACGTCGTATGCACAGGAATAAAATGAGAACTCTTCATCATAATGTCAACTACCACAAAAATCGAGTTGTGTATTCTTGCCGTCAGTGGCAATCCAACAATGAAATCCATCGAAATGACCTCCCATTTCAATTCAAGAATACCGTGTGGCTGTAATAATCCTACCAGATGTCTATGTTCAACTTTCATCTACTGACATTCTAGACATCTGGCCACGTAGTTGACTATGTCTGCCTTCATTCCTTTCCATAAGAATAAGGGTTTAAGGTCTGCCTTCATCTTCGTGACTCCCAGGTGAGCCATGTACACTGCTCTGTGAGCCTCGTTTAGGATCAAACTCCTCAATTCGTCGTTGGGCGGTACATAAATTCGACCTTTAAATCTCAATAATATGTCGTTGTCCATAGAAAATCCTTCAAATTTTGGTACCATCATTGTGTTTTGTCCGATAAAATCCTTGACCTCTTTGTACCTGTCATCATCACGCTGTAAAGTTAGAATATTTTCACATAGATTTGTCTAAAGAGGCACCACCAAAAAAATGTGTGGTCTCCGACTCAACACGTCTACCACTCTGTTCATTGTTCCTTTTATGAAAGTAATCTCAAAATCATACATGCTAAGACTTCCGACCAATGTCGTTGTCGCACGTTCAAGTCGCTTTACGTAAAGATGTGTTGTAGTCCATAGTGGTCCATTTTTAGTTTGAATTTTCATCCAATTAGGTAATGTCTCCAAACTCTCAAGGCATAAAAAATGGCTAGCAACTCCAAATTGTGAGTTGCATAGTTCTCCTCATGCCTTCTCAACTTTCTCGAGATGTAAGCGATCACTCGACCGTATTTCATCAAGAATCTGCCTAAGCCTTCTTTGGATGTGTCAGTTCATACCAAGAAGTTTGTGTCCATGTCAGGGACCTTTAGTATCGTTGATGTTGTCAACATCTCCTTGAGCCTCCGAAATGATTCCTCGCATTTCTCGGTCCAAACAAACTTCTTGTTCTTCTTCTACAATTCTGTGATCGGATTTTCTATCTTCGAAAAACCCTCGATGAACTGTCAATAGTATCCCGCTAAACCCATGAAGCTACGCACTTCAAGGACATTTGTTGGCACAGGCGATTCCATAATAGCCTCAACCTTTGCTGAATCCACGACGATACCTTCGTCGGAAATGACATGCCCTAAGTGCCCTAGACAATTTCCCATACATTTTTTTCTCTTGCAGACACTGTAGTACCAAGTGCAAGTGCTCGTCATTCTCCTCCAACATCCGAGAGTAAATCAAAATATCGTCAATGAATACTTGGATGAATTTGTCCAAGTATTTGTGGAACACCCCATTCATAAAACTCATAAATACCCCTGGGGCTTTCATCAGTCCAAATGGTAAAACAATAAACTCATAATGTCCAAACCTTGTCTTAAAGGCGGTCTTAGGGATGTTGTCCTACTTGATCCATAACTGGTGATACCCTGATCTCTAGTCGATCTTTGAAAACATTGTCGCACCCTTCATCTGATCAAACAGATCATCAATCCTTGGCAATGGATACTGATTCTTGATTGTTGCCTTGTTAAATTGACAGTAGCCAATGCAGAGTCTCCACGACCCATCCTTCTTTGATATGAAAATAACAGGTGCACCCCACGTTGACACACTTGGATGTATAATTCCTAGGTCCAACAACTCCTTCAGTTGCATTTTGAACTCCTGTAACTTCGAGGTCGACATACGATAAGGCGTTCTTGTTATCGGTTCATTCCTTAGTTTTAGGTCTATGGGAAATTCCATCCCCCTCTCCGGCGGCATCCCAGGTAACTCCTCAGGGAAGACGTCCGCAAACTCTCTCACCACCGGAAGGTGTTCTAGACCTTCCACTACTCCCTTCTTGTTTAACGCAAGGATCACATAAATCTTACATCCCTTATGCATGCTCTTCCATAGCTGCAAGGAAGAGATGAACCTCAAGGAAAATCCCTGGTTCTGACCTACAATCACACGTCTTTGTCCCTCATCATTGACCAAGCTCAATTGTTTCATCTTATAGTTGAGTATCGCCTCATGCGATTCCAAACAGTCCATACTGATCACGACGTGATAAGATCCTAAGATTGTGATGTACAGGTTGGACCTGGTGACAAACTCTCCTAGGTTAAGGCTACAACCTGCAACCTTCCTTCCAACCTTCTATTGGGCTTCTGAAGCCATTTCTACAAAGATAAACTCATCCTGTTCTACTGCCTTTACCTTAATTATTTTTAGCGCTACCCTAGAAATGAAACTCTTTGTAGAACCTAGATCTATCAAAATACTAAAGGTCTGGTCAGCGATGGTACCTAGCATCTTGAGCACATTCGACTAGTGCTTTGTCTGGCGGTTATTCACCGCTACATGAATCCAATGTGCCTTGCCCAAATCTCCCACTGTAGCGAGTTCGGCTAATCCATATTCTCTATTCATCTTCATTGGGCAGTCGCACTGATAATGTGCCTCCCCACATGTCCAACATGCTTTCTTCGGTCTAGTACTCCTGGTACCCAAAGTAGAAGCTGACGACCCACCAGCCTGGAACCCTGGTCGGTTCTGCTGAACAAGCTTGAACTGTTGCTTCTGTGGTCGATGTTGTTTCTTATGTTGTGGTCCTCGGTAAGGAGTCCATTGCTGAGGTGATAATCACCGATGTGTAGTGAAAGTGGATCCTCTCTAGAAACCATGATATCCTGGTGAATCTCTAGCCGACGTTTGATGTTGTTGTGCACTAGATGACACCTGCCCAGCTGGTCTCACTGGAGTCCTACTTTGAACCCCACCAATAAGATCCTCCTATACTATGAAGGCCTTATGGACGACATCATACAAGGTTTGAGACATCATAATCCTAACCTTTGCACGAATGATGACATTAAGGCCAAACATGAACCTGTTGACCTTAAGTTTCTCGGTATTTAGGCATAGAGCATACTAAAGAAGCTCAATAAAAAAGGC
>JASDQU010305473.1:178739-195564 GCA_032191745.1 Picea mariana | reverse complement strand
CCACCAAAGAATCAAATTTCCCAAGTTGATCATGTTGTCTCACCCGTGCAATCACATCATGCTAGTAAGAGATTAAAAACATATGTCCCCGATACTGTGAAGAACAAGGGAAAAGGAGTAACCACTCCCTCTAGCTCATCCAAAAAATCTTCCAAATATGAGTCTTCATGTATTCATCTTAAGGATGATTGTTCTCATGTTCTCAGTGTAGTTCAACCTCTAGGTTCCAACCAGCCAAAGGCTGCCACAGAAAATTCAAAAGGGGATAGAAGTGAAAAGAGGCCAAATGCCTCCCACAGTAAATATGGTTTTTGACAATGGTTAATGTTGTTTTCTTATGTTAAAGAAAATATTTTTACTTTGACACATTTTTGGGCAACAAGCATATATTTAGGCAGTTTTTTTGGACAGCATGGATATGATACTTTTGGATATGGTCATTTTATATTTTGTTTATATTTAAAGTATTTGATCATAATTATGAGAACGACAGTTACAAGGAGGATATATTTGGAACCAAATGATTGAGTTTTATATTTTATTGTTTGATGATTATTAAAAGAAATAATTGGGAGTCACAAGGGGTCCCACCTCTTTAGTTATTATTAATTGATATCTTTATTTATATATACTATTATTACTTGTCTCAACTAATTAGTTAAGATAATTTGACTTAACTAAAGAAAGGTAGTTGAAATACCCTAGCTTATTGAGAAGGAATAAAAACTCAATGAGATGAAGAGACAAGGGGAGAGAATAGAAGGAAAAATATAGCCATAAGGGTCTTATTGAAGGCAACATGATTCAAAAATTGAATCACATATTTCAACAACTTGTTTTAAAGAGTCAAGTGACAACATTCCGTGGCAAGCTGAACCAGATATTTAGCTTCAGTTTTCTTCTTGTTGTCAAAGTCTTTTTGTATGGTTCCCATTGAAGGATTCTAAATTTGACTTTGGTACCTACCCTCGCAAGGGTTTGTAAATAGAACTCAGTTTTTGTATCTCGGAATGAAATAAATGAAAAATTAGATTATTGTTTTAGTCTCACACATGTGTTTTAATGATTTGGTTCATTCTCTTGCTTTTATCTCCATGTACACATTTGTATAATTTTTGTACACATTCATGTAACTTTTTTTAAGTTTATTTATTTTACAATATTATATTTAACACATAAAACCAGCCTTGGTCCTTTGTACTTAATACTTTTGGATCGAGCGATTGTTTTTTAGGATATAAACCTCAGGTAACATTCCCAACTATCTTATCTTATCCTGGAAAGATATGAAAAATATTGAGTAAGGTTTTCCATACCTTTTCCTCAACATTTATTTGGAGATCATACTGGAGATATCTTCCATGTCTCTCTAGTTGATTGTATTCACGATTATCTTCAAATTTTTTTGTTCTGCCTAAATACTCCTTGACTGATTTTTTTTCCATGACAGTACCTGTTACAAGACAAGCCATTATTGGAAATGGTCTTAACGACTAAACTAGCATTTCTTTGACCTTATTCAATACTATTTTAGAAACTACTAGTACTCATGCTGAATTTGAACACTCTTGAGAAGTAATTGAAAGAGATATAATTATTTGTGAAAATTAGGAAGCCAGGCAAAGGCAGCCCAAAAATCAGCAGTAACCTCTATCTTCATAAATCCTTGGTTTTCTTTTTCATGTCCTCAAATCCTCTCATCTCACGAAGAAGAAGAGGATTTTCCTCTGAAACTACTCATATTTTTGAAATAGGAAGGAGGAAGATTGTTCTATCAACCTAAGAAAGTCCTCTAAGGATAACTTTGTTCGATTATGCTAGTTCACCTTCATAACCTATACCTATTACCTTCAACATGAAATCTGTGGGTAGTGGTAGTGGAACCGGAGGTGCCTCCTCCTCCCAACCTTCTTCTTCTTCAGTAATTGGTAGTATATACAGCCATCAGGTCCCTGTTCAATCCACTAATAATCCTACTAAAGTGATAAAGAAATATGGGATTTTCAGTTTGAAGAAGTTGCTATGAATACCCCATGGCACGTGTCCTCTCCCCTAAATCTGGTACTGGCTACTCACCCATTACCAAATTTTAAGAAACATTTGCCTAAATTTTCAGGAAATAATATTGTTACCACAAATGAACACCCAGTAGCATTTTCCAATGTTTGTCATAACATAGGGGCCAATGATAACGACACTTGCATGTGTCTATTTGTAAACTCCCTCGAAGGGAAAGTTGAAGAATATGTTTTTGACCTCCCTCCCAAAATTATCCACTTGGGAAGAGTTGGTTTATTGGTTCAAGTCCACTTATGGACAGTCCAAGAGTCTAGATGAGTAGTTAAGGGAATACAACAACATTTTTTATAAAGATGGTGAAACCATTAAGTCTTTTAACATTCGCTTCACCAAATTATATAATCAGAGCCCTCAACTAATCCGTCCACAAAATCAATATGCTTTCATTCATTATTACAATGCACTACCTTCCCCTTATCGTTATAGACTCAAAGAAAAGGATATTGACAATCTTGGTTTTGCTCTTCATACTTGTCTAGAATATGAAGAACAACTCAAAAGAACGGGTCTCCCTAAAGGGGACTTGGTCAAGAAAATAGATATGTCTACCCTCCTACAACTCGTGCAAGATATGAGCAATAGGATGATAGTCTACGAATGAAAGGGAAGTGTTTCTTCACCTACCCCTATGGAATCTTCTTCTTCCTCAATGCCTTTTAGGAATCCTAATGAAAATAATTTTCATCCAAATTCCATTATGTCTCACAGTTGGTGTAACTTCTGTGAAGTAAATCATGAAGAAAGTACTTGCGAAGTTAAGAAAAATGCCAGAGATAAGCTCTTTGGCAAAAGGCCTGATACCACAATTGCGGCTCTAGATTGGGTTGAACCTGAGGATGTTATGTTAATCAATACCAAAAACAAAACTTACATGGCCCAGGGTAAATATGATCCTCCTCATATGTCTTCCACACCAAGCATGTCTTCACAAAGTATTGAAATCACAAGCTATCAGAGTTTCAGAAAATCAAGGAGTGATTTCCCCTCTTCCCTCTTCCAAATACAACATCCTTAACCAATTGGCTAATATCAAGGCTGATGCTACTCTTTTGGACATGGTTTTCATCCCTAAACAACAAAAGCATCTCAAGAATTTTATGAAAGGTAAAGTTTCTACCATAGCCAATCTTTTTGAAGAGTCAAAAGAAGAGGATTCAATTGTAAATAAAATAGGTGTAAATAATTTTAGGAACCCTATAAAAAACACGCCTTTTATATTTTTGTAAAAATTATGGATAAAATATCTCATTATTTCCTAATTGATGGTGGGTCTAGTCCAAATGTAATGTCAAAAATTATCATGGAAGAGCTTGGCTTATCATGCAATAATGAAAATTTTAGAAGCATTCTCTCTTATAACAGTCTGCAACAATCAACTATAGGTGAAATCAAAGATGTAACCTTAGTTTTGTCACATAGCGAACACCAGGGTTTTGAAACTAGCCTGTCACATAGAAAATATTGGAAGTAGATACCAGACTCATATGTTGAATATTTGTTGGCCTTGTAACACTCCATTTCACACTTGATGTGCTCTATTTTAATATATGGAAATGATTTTGTTGATACTCCATCATACGAAAAGAACTCTGCAAATAAAAGAAATAAATTATACAGTGGGAAAGAATTGGTTATAGTTGTTTTGGCTCGGTGATGTTTGGATTAATTTGATTTTTAAATGAAAGGAAAAGAGACCAAGTAATAGAATAAAGGGTCTCGAACCCAGTCCATTGTACAAAAATTTAATTTGGTTGATGTAAATGTTAAATTTCAATGGCAAGCTCTTTTTCTCGGTCTCCTCATGTCTTCTATAAGCACTCTGTATATGATCGTTGATAATTGGAATTATGGGCAGTCTGTGTATAAATTGTGTTGTTGTTCGAAGAACAAAGATATGAATTGACTGGATGAGTTTGACAATCCTGGAGTTTTGCATTGGGTTTGATATAGAAGTTGTGTCTTTAACTTTGAGATTCCCTACAGTTTAAAATGTTTTTTGGAAATTAAGGGTATGTTATTTTATTTAATGGAACAATGTCCATTTCATTTCCTATTCATTATACCATTTTTCTCTCCTTACAAACCCACTATCTTCCCAGATTCATTTTAACTCCTTGTTTTGTTATTTTAAATGACATTTCAAAAGAAATAATAAAAAGGAGAAGGAAGTGTCTAGTGTTTAAATTGGAAATGGAAGTGTTTTTATGATATGGAAGTTGCATATATGTTTCTTGAATAGTATCTGCAGGTGGTCCCCATCCATGCTACCACTTTTCGTTCATTACCAACCCTTCATCTTTCCAATAATCCTATCAATCCTTATTCAATAGCAATTAATTATCGATTTGAGTAATATGATGAATGGATTGATTGCATGTGCTTCTGTTGAGGATGATAGAACCAAACTTTGATTTTATTTAAGTAGGTTTGATGCATGGATTGTCAAGATTTTTCATAACTAATTGGAACATTGCTTCAAGATGAGATTTTTCAGTAGAGGAAGTAATGGTAGTGGTAATAGAGGCAGGGGAAATTGGCATAGGGGTCATAGAAGACCTCAGTTCTCCAAACATTTTGATCCTGACCCCTAGAAATTGAACCATATTTTCCAAGTTGGGTTCTTCAACCTAGTAGGCCAAGGTATCCTCCATCCCCGACCTAAAAGACCACACTTCCAAGCAAATCAAAAATTGTATGGCATCTCAGTCCCTCCTCATGTATCAATGCAACTAGAATCGCCTGCCAATGATGTTTGGCATGAGATTGTCCACCAACATGTTGTTCATCACCACAGTTGTCCTACTACTTCTTTGTCATTACCCCCTCCACCACCAAAGAATCAAATTTCCCAGGTTGATCATGTTGTCTCACCCGTGTAGTCATATCATTCCAGTAAGAAATTAAAAACAGATGTCCCCGAGCCTGTGCAGGACAAGGGAAAAGGAGTAGCCACTCCCTCTAGATCATACAAATAATCTTCCAAATATGTTTCTTCCCACCTTCATCTTAAGGATGATTGTTCTCATGTCACCAATGTAGTTGAGCCTCAAGGTTCCATCCAGCCAAAGGCTGCCACATAAAATTTAAAAGGGGACAACAATGAAAAGAGGCCAAATGCCTCCCACAGTAAATATGGTTTTTGAAAATGGTTAATGTTGTTTTTTTTATGTTAAAGACAATATTTTTACTTTGAAAAAGTTTTGGACAACAAGCATATATTTAGGTATTTGTTTTGGACAACATGGATATGATACTTTTTTATATGGTCATATTATATTTTGTTGATATTTAAAGTATTTGATCATAATTATGAGAATGAGAGTTAGAAGGAGGATATATTAGGAACCAAATGATTGAGTTTTATATTTTATTGTTTGATGATTATTAAAAGAAACAATTGGGTGATGATTATTAAAAGAAACAATTGGGAGTCACAAGGGGTCCCACCTATTTAGTTATTATTAATTAAGACCTTTATTTATATATACTATTATTACTTGTCTCAACTAATTAGTTAAGCTAATTTGACTTAACTAAATAAAGGTAGTTGAACTACCTTAATTTATTGGGAAGGAATAAAATTTCAATGAGATGAAGAGACAAGGGGAGAGAATAGAAGGAGAACTATAGACATAAGGGTATTATTGAAGGCAGTGGGATTCAAAAATTGAATCACATATTTCAACAGCTTGTTTTAAAGATTCAAGTGACAACATTTTGTGGCAAGTTGATCCAGATCTTTATCTTCATTTTTCTTCTTGTTATCAGAGTCTTTTTGTATGGTTCCCATCGAAGGATTCTAAATTTGACTTCGGTACCTACCCTCGCAGGGGTTTGTAAAGAGAACTCAATTTTTGTATCTCAGAATGAAATAAATGAAAAATCAGATTTGTGTTTCAGTCTCACACATGTTTTAATGATCTGGTTCATTCTTTTTCTTTTATATCCATGTACACATTTGTATAATTTATGTAAATGTGTTGAACCTACATAGAATAGATCTAGCTAGAAAATATTACACACATTTGCAGAGAGAAATTGAGAAAGAAGAAGAAGGAGAGAAAGAATGGAAGAATTCTCATTAAGCGTATGAATAATGAATAATTTACACATGATATACTCTGTATAACTCAACCAGTGCGAATTGGAGGTGAATCCAATATGCCATAGTGGTGGTCTAGAGTGATCTGGACACACATCAGTAGTTACGGGAGTGAATTTCCACCTATTCTAGTCTCTCGAGAAGTTACAAGAGTGAACTGCAACCTAGCTGAGTTAACTAATCTAGCATTCTTCAGTTAACTGACTGAAAAAGAGTGAAGTGAGGAGGAGATCAAGGAATCATGGGTAATGCACTAGTCTGGTGATGATCGCAAAGACAATGCGCATTAGTTGGTGATGATCCTAATGTTGCATGGTGACAAAACCAATGCAACATCTAGACTCCACTCAACTAGTCAAACTAAAGTGAAAACTGAAGAGAATATTCTCCTAGAGGAATATTCTCCCTAAACTTTAGGAGACTGGATAAAGACTAATAAACATAGGAAAAACCTTAGGAAAATTAAATCCTAGGTGTGTGTGAAGTAACTCCAACAATTTCTGTACACATTCATGTAACTTTGTTTAAGTTTATTTCTTTTATATTTTTATATTTTTATATTTAACACACAAAAACAACCTTGATCCTTTGTACTTAATATTTGTGGATTGAACGATTGTTTTTTAGGCTATAAAACCAGCCTTGATCCCAACTATCTTGTCTTAGCCCGGAAATATCTAAAAATTCTTGAGTAAGGTTTTCCATACCTTTTCCTCAACAGTAACATATAAGACAATAATATATAGAGTATGAGGAGTGATATATCGAGGAAAGAAAGAAATATGGCCACCACTTCCGCTATATATTGGGATCTACTCATTCTCCAACACCAAGGAAGCACATAATGAAGTAAATATCTTACTCTCGTATCATTTTGGAGAGGAAAGATTTATAAGACATGACCCTAAAGAATTTGTAAAATACCATTTCAATAAAATAGGCTTGCCTTGGGAGTACATGATAGAGAATATTTAGGATGAAGAAGAAGTGCATCGAAATGCATTAACATACGGTTATTTTATCTTATGAACATGAGGTCAGCCTATAGGGAGAATTGTGGATGAAGAAAGAGAAAAAGAATAATCCCAAAAAAAAGAAACAGAAGGAGCATCAGGAAGATCATCCCCCACCTTCGCCTTTGTATAGTTGGGATTGGCAGAAGGAGAAGAAGAAACACCAAAAAATAAGAAAAGAAAAGGTTCACAAAAAAAAGAATGATTATGCCAAAAAAAAGAGAAACATTGAAGTAGAGAAAGCCAAGGATGAAGCATAAGCAAAAGAAACAACACAAAAGAAGATCAAATGGAAAGTGGTAGTAGAAAAGGAAGCAAGAGAAGCAACAGAAAAGGAAACCAAGGAGACAGTTGATAAGATATCCAAAGAAGAGAGGAAAAAGAAAGATGTTGAGATAATAAATGATGACACTTGACCAATGGATAATGATATATGAGAAGTGTCAACAACTAACACCAACACAGAGGCACCATTCAACAATCTAGGAATAGGATTTTGGGCTCCATTTCAACCAAGTGAGGTCCCAAACTTGAGAAGCTTCACTTATGATATCAATACTGGGAATATCATGCAAGAACAAATAAAGAAAGTTCCAACAACTCAAGGGATGCCATTCTCGGTACTTACACAAATTTCCTTAACATGGGATGTTAGGGAAAATCCCATAGCTACCACTACATCTGGAAATGCATTCATAAGCACTAATGAAGACAATATTAGGAGGTTGTGCCAGCAAAATTAAGATAAAGAGGAAAGAATCAGGGAAGTAGAAGAAAGACTCCAGCGAGTAAAAGTCGATGAAAGTAATATGCAGAATTTTAAATCCAATGTAGAGAAAGTTAGGAAATAACTGGAAGAGGAAATTATAGATATGTATGCTCACTTACACCTCTTACAACAAGCAATTGTCACAATCATAGATTAAAATAGTCAAGTACAAGAGCAACTCACTCAATTCAACATGATCTAAGAAGGCATCAGTGATATTGACAAGTGGATTGTAGAGAATCTCGATGCACTAGATGAGCTGTATTGACCATCATCCTCAGAGAGGAAGACAAATTTGTATTCACTAGACCACTGCCAAAAAACCGGCTAAAGAGAAGATAAATAGGTCACTAAATCAATGGAAGTATGCTAAAAAATACACAATGTCACGCAAGAGTTAATTAAATTAAACTGACTACCTCAATTAGATGATCTTGGTAAAAATATGGTCATGGAAGAACTAGTAGACTAGGTGAAAGATAGCACAAATCATATAATATCAATGGTTGAAATAAGCACCACAATTACTACAGATCTGATACAACAACATTTCAAATTACACACCATGATAAAAGCATTAGGAAACATTGTTAAAAGATATGAGAACCCTTGAAGATATCATAATTATACATAGTTAAATATTGGAAGAACTAGCTTACCATAGAATCAAATCTTTGTATGATCAACTATAAGTGTGGACAACATACCTCAAGGGAAAAATTTCTAGAATAAAGAAAAAATAGCTATCAAAATTTGATATTACCTATCTCTTATTTTGTCTTTTTCTCAACCAAATTCATTATTTTATTTATTGTACATTTGTCACTAGGAAAAAGGAAATTGAACAGTTTTGTAACAACTTCTTTAAAAAGAATACAAAGAGTCACTCATGAGTTACAAATTATTGTATAAAAGAGGGAAGATGCCCATTTTGTAAATGGCTCTTCAAGAATTGTATATACTCGAGAAATGATTCAAGGACTTAAACTTTGTTAATGAATATTGAGAATCCCTCAGGGCCAGTTTTTGCAAGAAAGAAGAATTTATTTGTGAAGTTGTCTTTACTATGAACTATTTCAAGTGGGATGTATGTTATTCACATGGACTGTAAGAATGCTTGTTTACTTATAGATTGATCTTATGTATTCTATGGTATTCTATAGTTTTGATTACTCTTTCAAATATCTTTAAGTCCTGAGATTGTTGAGATGTTAACATATGCAAAAATATAATTTAGACTATTCTAGTTATATGTATGCATGCACATGTTTATGACCTTGCACCTTTATTTTAGCTACATGAGTGGGGGTTTTATGTAGGGACTGGTTTCATTCACAGTTCACCGGTTACCTTAGTATGCTCCTATCTAGGATAGGGTAGGATAGATTAGCAATAGATTAATTTTCTTTCAATACATAGTCTTCATCTACATATTTTCATTTCATACCCATTCATCACCCATCTTCATCGGTAGACCTGACCGCAACCAGTAAAACCCAAAAAATAGCAATGGCATCCAAGCCAAATTTGGGATGAGTCTCCCAAACAAAATGGTGCATAGTCTGATTGGGACCGTGTATAGAGGAGAACCCCTTACTATTGTCACGTGAATTTTTCCCCATCAACAAAAGGCTATGCTCAAGTTGAAGGTATTGATTTCGAAGAAACCTTTGCCCCGTTTGCAAGACTAGAAGATATCATAATGTTCTTGGTATTTGTGTGTTTCAAGAACTTCAAAGTCTATCAAATGAATGTCAATTTTTCCTTTATAAATGGAAATTTAGAGGAAGAAGTTTACATTGAACATCCAGAAGGATTCTTATTATCAGAAAATAAGGATCATGTATGCAGATTGAAGAAAACACTCTATGGGATAAAAAAAACCTCCTAGAGCCTAGTATTCAAGACTTGAAAAATATCTACAACAAACAGGCTTAAAAAAGGGAATTGTTGACAATAATCTCTACATCAAGACAATAGGAGAAAATTAGTGGATTTCTATAGTTTATGTAGATGAAATCATTTTTGGAGGCAATATCAACAAAATGTGCCCAGTGTTGGAGAATAATCCTAACTTACATTAGTTTATACCTAGCTTAGAATCCTAGATCTTGGTTAATACATTCATTTACACTTTATTTCACCTAATTTGGCCACATAGATAAGAAGGGTGCCTCATCCCTAGATTTTAGGGAAAACTGCTAATTTTAGATCAAGACTCAACTCCCGGTTCTTGATTTTCTTGATTTATTCATGATTTATTCCAACTCCCCCATGAAAAAACTCATCTGTTATTGGATAATGCACACCTCCTCTTTTAGTGAGAGATTTATTCCTTAATTAATGATTTTTTTCGTTACTATTATTAGTAACTACTATTTTGGGTCAGTTAAGTGAGTTGGAACTGCTTCTCTTGTCAGTTAAGTGAGCTTAAGTGAGATAATGTGCATCACTTGACTCTTGTGGACATTAATGAGTGTGTGACATGTATATTTAGTGGTCTAAGTCGAACTATGTGGTCTCCCTTAGCTTATGACACATATTTTAGCCATTTTTAGCTTTTTTGACTAGAATTTCTATGTTGGAAATTCTATATATTCACCTCCTGTCTTCTTTTTGAGGATGGTTGTTCATGTATATTCATTTTTTGTTAATATAATTTTCTGATTTATGGAGAAAAAAATTTATCTCATCTCTTTAATATCAACAAATTGTTTGTGTTCAATTTAACTAGAATTCTAGATCTATCAGGGTTTCTGCAGGAATTCTACATGGTATCAGAGCTAGATTGAATCTAGTGGATTGTACATGGTTTATTTGTAGGTATAGAACATCAGGAGGTGCAGAAAGCATAAATGGATCATCTCTCTCAGCCCACAAAACTCATTCTAAATCGTTTCAATTGATTCGAATGGAAGACAGAGATCTCTCTGCTCCTCCTAAGCAAAGGGCTTTACCGGGTAACAATGGGAACGAAGAAAGAACTGACTGTTGTAGCGGAGAAGATAAATTATTTCAATAAATTAGATGAAGCAATTGGGCTGATATTACTATCAATTTCTAGACATCTCTTCTTTCATGTCAGTAGAGCCACTACTCCTGATGTGGTCTGGACCACATTGGAAGGACTATTTGGCAAGCAGGATGCAATGAGAGTGCTTCAACTGGAGAATGAACTCATATCCCTAAGTCCAATTCACTTCAGCAACCTGAAAGAATTATTCACCAAGTTAAAATCCCTCGTTGTTGAACTTAATGCATGTGGAGTCATGAAAGAGGAAGAACAACTCATCCTTTCAATTCTCTCGAAATTAGGCCCTGAATATTTCATATTTGTGTCGTCTTTTCAAGCATCTAAATTGACTCAGGAAAAATGGAAAATGCATCCATTGAATGATTTCATTGTAGCATTGACTCAAGAGCAAGCTAAGTTAGTCCAAATGGGTGCCATCAAGCATTCCAAGAACCAAGCACTTGCGGCTACTAATGCTCCAAAGAGCAGTGGAAAAGATAAGAAAAAAGGAATGTGTAAATTTCCTGAATCGAAGAAGGAGAGATCCGAACAATCTTCAAATAACTCTTTTGAGCCTAAGTGTAAGAAGAAGAAGGAAAGAACACTTTTCATATACTGTTCCAAAGGTTTTCATCCTGAATAAAATTGCATGAGGAAGACTATCGATGAGATGGATAAGCAATTGCAGCAACACAATCTCACGGTGCCCGAAAATGCAAAGAAGAAAGATGATAACAGAACGGGAGGGAGAGCATGAGATGGTAATGCTTTAATGGATGTCACATCCACTCCATCATATTGGATCCTTGATTCAGGTGCATCGAACCATATGGCTTCATCAAAAGATGAATTTTCCTCCATCGAAGAAAGCAGCAAATTCCCAATTTACTTGGGAGATGCCACACCCGCAAAGGTGTGCGGAGAAGGAATTGTTGATATTGAAGGGGGATGCTTCAAAAATGTTCTTCATGTTCCCTAATTGTCCACAAATCTTCTCTTGATATATCATATCACTCATTCTATCTCTGGAAGGAAGGTGGAGTTCACTCCAGACTCCGCGATGATTACCGACATTTCCACAGGCTCACAGCTTGCACATGGAATTGAAGATCACGGTTCTCGTTTGTATTTCTTCTCCCACTTTGTTCCTAAATATATTAGCACTATATTTATATCACAATCTAATGATATCATCAAGTTATGGCATTAAATATTTGGCCATCTAAACTATAAGTACTTGCATCAACTCAACAAGGAAAACATGGTAGAAGGATTGCTAGCTATTAAATTCACAAGCAATGTATGTCAAGGATGCATTCTTGGCAAGCATCCAAAGAAAAAGTATGACAAAGGGAAGGCACAGAGAGATTTTTCACCTCTTGGGATGATTCACAGTGAAATCACGGGCCCATTCCCACAGCCTTCAATCAGTAAGGCTCGATATGTACTCACCTTCATAGATGATTTCTCTCGCTTTACTTGGGTATTTTTCTGAAATTAAAATTGAAAGTATTTGAATGCCTTATAGAATTTAAAGCACTTGCTGAGAATGAGTCTGGGTGTAATATTAAGATACTCTGTACTAATAATGGGGGGGATTATGTCAACAAATTTTTGCATCAACTTTGTATTGATGCAGGTATACAACTACAACACACAGTGCCATATACACCACAACAGAACGGTGTTGCAGAGAGGAAAAATCGGTCCTTAAAAGAGATGGCCAATTGTATGCTACAGTCGAAATCATTAGCTCCCAATATATAGGCTGAAGCTATTAATTATGCAGCATACATTCAGAACCAATTTCCTCACAAATCACTCAAAGGCACCACTCCTTTTGAATGTTGGACTGGTAAGAAATTGAAAGTGTCACACTTCCGTATTTTTGGTTCACGAGCATGGGCTCACATTCCGACAGATAAGAGGAAGGATTTGGAGACTCAAAGTGTTGAATGCATATTTGTTGAAAATATTGAAGGTGTCAAAGGATATAGATTTCTGGACTCTCACACTGAAAAGTTCATTCTAGCTCGAAGTGTGAAGTTTGAAGAAGAATCACTGCATGATTTTTCAGAAGACCCTGCCGAGGAACCGCTTATTGTCACTGATGAGGAGGAGTCAGAAACTCCTTCGAGTACTTAAGAGAATCCATCAGAGAAGACTTTTGGGTATGATATAGAGGATCAAGAGAAGTTCATGGCTTCTCCAACTCAGTTTCCAACTTGGGCAAAGAAAACCCTGCAAGCTACGAGTGAACTAGTCGGTGATCCTGAGGATACAAGAAGGACTAGATCACAGTTTTTTGGGGCTCCTCAAGCCCTGGATGCCACAGAACCTTTTTTGCGCATACATTTATATATGTCACTTGGTTCAGATCCAAAGTCACACTCTGAGGCTGCTGGAAACCCACTCTGGGAGGCTGCCATGGATGAAGAGTACGCTGCTCTTATGGACAACAACACATGGGACTTGGTTCCACTTCCGAAAGGAAGAAAGTTTTTTCGATGTCGATGGATATATCGAACAAAGATTGTTGCAGGTGGTGAGATCATAAAGTACAAATCTCAACTTGTCGCAAAAGGATACTCACAGGCACATGGCATAGACTACACAGAGACATTTGCACATGTTGCAAAAATGGACTCCATTCGACTAGTTTTGGCCATTGTCGCTTCTCGCAGATGGGAAGTTCACCACATGGATGTGAAGAGTGAATTTATTCAGAGATCTCAAGGAGGATATATATATGGAGCAGCCATAGGGATACATTCAAAAATCATCCCTCGTTTACAGATTAAAGAAATCTTTGTATGGCCTAAAATAGGCTCCTAGAGCCTGGTATGCAAAGATTGATTCTTTCCTACTTTCCATTGGATTCATTCGATGCAAATCTAATCCGAATGTTTATTTTCTGCAACATGATGATTCCCTCTTTCTGATAGTACTTTGTGTAGATGACTTACTGATGACAGGGAACCTTACTTCAGCTATTGATTCGGAAAAATCAGCATTGCACGATCGATTTTCCATGACAGATTTGGGACTGTTGCACTACTTTCTTGGTCTTGAAGTTTCTCATTCCACTTCAGGGATCAATATGGAATAGTCTAAGTATGCATCAGATCTACTTGTCCACTTTCAAATGACAGAATGCAAGCCAACAGCATCTCCCTTTCTTTCATGGGTCAAATTTGAGGATGCGGGTACTACACCTTTGGTGGACAGTACACTGTATTGGCAGTTGGTTGGGAGTTTGTTGTATCTTACTCACATCCGACCTGATATCTCTTTTGCAATAGAAGTTTGTTCCAGATATATGCAAGATCCTCATGATCTTCACTGGAAAGTTGCAAAGAGAATCCTTAGATATGTGAAAGGTACTCCCAGTTTTGGTATCTTTTATGATGCAAATTGCCCACTTTCACTAATTGGGTACACAAATTCTGATTGGGCTGGCGATGGTACAGACCACAAGTCCACCTCTGGTTATGTTTTCAACTTTGGTTCAGAGCCATTCTACAGATCTAGCAAGAATAAATCCACTATTTCTTTATCTACAGTAGAGGCAAAGTATAGAGGTGTAGTGAATGCAGCTACATAGGTTGTTTGGTTGCAAGGGCTTCTCTCTGAGTTTGGTATTCAGTATCCACTTCTGACTATCATATTTTGTGACAATTAGGGGTCCATTTAGATATCGATTGATCTAGTTCAGAGGCATAGGACCAAGCACATCGAGATTCACATGCATTACATCCGCGAGCTGATCCATGACAGAGTCATTTCACTATAGTACTACCCCACAGAGCAGCAAGTTGCAGACATCTTCACCAAGTCCTTCACTGAAAAGAAATTTTCAGAACTGAGAGCTATGCTTGGAGTGGTGGAGACAACTGAGTAGGTCAATTTTGGACACTCAACATTTTTTTTCCTCTTTTTTTTTGGGGGGGGGGTTTCCCACGAGGTTTTCCCTCTTTCCTCTTTTCATGAGGAGTTCTTTTATGTAATGAGTACCTAAAATGGCCAAGTTGTCGGGACTCAAAAAAAAAAATTCATTACAGTTAGGCTTAAGGGGGGGTGTTGGAGCATAATCCTAACTTACATTAGTTTATACCTAGCTTAGAATCCTAGATCTTGGTTAATACATTCATTTACACTTTATTTCACCTAATTTGGCCACATAGAGAAGAAGGGTGCCTCATCCCTAGATTTTAGGGAAAACTGCTAATTTTAGATCAAGACTCAACTCTCGATTCTTGATTTTCTTGATTTATTCATGATTTATTCCAACTCCCCCATGAAAAAACTCATCTATTATTGGGGAATGTGCACCTCCTCTTTTAGTGAGAGATTTATTCCTTAATTAATGATTTGTGTCGTTACTATTATTAGTAACTACTATTTCGGGTCAGTTAAGTGAGTTGGAACTGCTTCTCTTGTCAATTAAGTGAGCTTAAGTGAGCTAATGCACATCATTTGACTCTTGTAGACATTAATGAGTGTGTGTCATGTATCTGTAGTGTTCTAAGTCGAACTATGTGGTCTCCCTTAGCTTATGACACCTATTTTAGCTATTTCTATCTTTTTTGACTAGAATTTCTATGTTGGAAATTCTATATATTCACCTCCTCTCTTCTTTTTGAGGATGGTTGCTCATGTATATTCATTTTTTATTAATATAATTCTTAGATTTATGGAGAAAAAACTTTCTCTCATCTCTTGAATATCAACAAATTGTTTGTGTTCAATTTAACTAGAATTCTAGATCTATCGGGGTTTCTGCAGGAATTCTACACCAAGAGTTTGCAATAGAAATGTAAAAGGAATTTGAGATGTCTATGCTTGGTGAATTGTCATTCTTTCTTGGTTTATATATTTCTGAATTAAACAAAGGCATATTCTTTTCACAAACCAAGTATATCAAGGAAATTTTGAAGAAGTTTAGAATGGAAGATTGTGCACTAGTAAGCACACCCATGGTCCCAGGTTGTAAATTGATCAAAGATGATGAATCTCAGGAAGAAAAGAAAACATTGTGCAAGTCAAGGACTGACAACCTATTATATTTGAAAGAATAAAGGTTGTACATTATGCAATTAGTAGGATTGGTTGCATGGTTTCAAAATGCACCAAAAGAAACTCATGTGCAAGCAATGAAAGAATATTTAGATATCTAAAGGGCACCTTGGATTTCGACTTGTAGTACTCAAGAGGTGTAGAATTTTCTCTAACAACATATACATATGCAGATTGGGTAGGCAGTGTTGATGATATGAAAAGAACAAGTGTAAGAGATTATTTTTGAGAAACAATCTAGTGTCCTAGTTGAGGAAGAAATAGTATTTGGTTTCTCTATCCATGACAGAAACCGAGTATATAGCAGCAGCAGCCTGTTGCACACAAGTTCTTTGGATGAAGCAGACTTTAAAATATATTAAGGTAGAATATGATTGCCCAATATCAACAATCTGTGACAACACAAGTGCAATAAATATTTCAAAGAATCATTTTATGCACTCAAAAACAAAGTATGTTCAAATCAAGTATCACTTCTTAAGAGAACAGGTAGCAACATAGAATGTCAATTTGGAATATATTGTCACCAAAGAACAGATTGTGGATATTTTCATAAAACCTCTTCCTAAAGAGACATTTGAATATCTCAGGAAGAAATTGGGTGTAATATTCATATCATCACTAAGTGCTTAAGGAGAAGCACAAGCTCAGGGGGAGCATCCATTTTCGATTGATGTCAAAGAATTAATGATGTCATTGATTTCATAGTATGGCATTACAATACACACAACATTTCTCTCTCTCTCTCTCTCTCTCTCTCTCTCTCTCTCTCT